>JAYKAV010000688.1:39994-51000 GCA_035582835.1 Phoebastria nigripes | reverse complement strand
AAATATGAGGAGGCCTGGCAGATTGATTATATCACACTCCCACAACCCCGCCAAGGCAAGCGCTATGTGCTCACCATGGTGGAAGCAACCACCGGATGGCTGGAAACATATCCTGTGCCCCATGCCACCGCCCAGAACACTATCCTGGGCCTTGAAAAGCAAGTGCTATGGCGACATGGCACCCCAGAAAGAATTGAGTCAGACAACGGGACCCATTTCCAAAACACCCTCCTAGACACCTGGGCCAAAGAGCACAGCATTGAATGGGTGTATCACATCCCCTATCATGCACCAGCCTCCGGGAAAAGAGAACGATACAATGGACTGCGAAAAACTACGCTGAAAGCAATGGGTGTTGGGACATTCAAGCATTGGGATACACGTTTAGCAAAAGCCACCTGGCTGGTCAACACCAAGGGATCTTTCAATCAAGCTGGCCCTGCCCAATCAAAACTTTTACATACTGTAGAGGGGGATAAAGTCCCTGTAGTGCACATACAAAATATGCTGGGGAAGACAGTCTGGGTTACTCCTGCCTCGGGCAAAGGAAAACCCATTCGTGGGATTGCTTTTGCTCAAGGACCTGGGTGCACTTTGTGGGTAATGCGAAAGGATGAGGAAGTCCAATGTGTACCTCAAGGAGATTTAATTTTGGGTGAAAATAGCCAAYGAACCGAATTGTATGATGTTGATTGCTATATAATACTGTATGTCATCACTTCTATGGTTGCTATATGTCATATCAACAGTATTGCAGTAAGAATCACCCAGATTAATGAAGAAGGAACTCTGATGAAACCGAGCAAAGCGCAACGATGAGAAAACTGGACGAGTGCAGCGATAATGGAACCAGAACTGGCTTCAGCATGCAACAATCCAACGCCACACACCATCCCTCCTGCCCTGAAAGACTGTTACAACAGATGGAGCCCAAAGTCATGGACTAAATGAACTCACTGGACGTTTTAGAGGGATGGCGCATAGACTAAGGGAAYGATATCTCTCTGTGTGTGTGTATATATATATCTCTCTCTCAAAAGACAAGAAAAGTGGTGGTGATTAATTAGAATGTATCGGAAAATGTGAGACCTGGGCATGACGTAGATGGTATAGAATAAGGGGTGGATACTGTCCTGGTTTCGGCTGGGATAGAGTTCATTTTCTTCCTAGTGGTGTGTTTTGGATTTAGTATGAGAAGAATGTTGATAACACACTGAAGTTTGTAGTTGTTGCTCAATATATAAATAGGAGGCGTGGTCCAGGAAGTAGTGATCGCTGCTTGGATATCGCTCAGCGGGTGGTGAGCAATTGCATTGTGCATCACTTGTTTTGTATATTCCATCATTGTTATTATTATTATTATTATCATTATTTTCCCTTCCTTTTCTGTTTTATTAAACTGTCTTTATCTCAATCCATGAATTGTACTTTTTTTTTCCCGATTCTCTCCCCCATCCCACTGAGGGTAGGGGGGAGTGAGCGAGCAGCTGTGTGGTGTTTGACTGCCTGCTGGGTTAAACCACAACAACCAACTTTGATGCTCTTCTTTGGACACGCTCCAGCACCTCAATGTCTTTCTTGTATTGAAGGGCCCAAAACTGAACACAGTATTGGAGGTGAGGCCTCACCAGTGCTCAGTACAGGGGGACAATCACTTCCCTACTCCTGCTGGCCACACTATTTCTGATACAAGCCAGGATGCTATTGGCCTTCTTGGCCACCTGGGCATTCTGCCGGCTCATATTCAGCTGGCTGTCGACCAACACCGCCAGCTCCTTTTCCGCCTGGCAGCTTTCCAGCCACTCTTCCCCAAGCCTGTAGTGTTGCATGGGGTTGTTGTGACCCAAGCGCAGCACCCGGCACTGAGCCTTTATTGAACCTCATACAGCTGGCCTTGGCCCATCAATCCAGCCTGTCCAGGTCCCTCTGCAGAGCCTTCCTACCCTCAAGTAGATCAACACTCCTTCCCAACTTGGTGTCATCTGCAAACTTACTGAGGGTGCATGTGATACCCTCATCCAGATCATTGATAAAGATATTAAACAGAACTGGCCCCAATACTGAGCCCTGGGGAACATCACTTGTGACTGGCCGCCAACTCGATTTAACTCCATTCACCACAAATCTTTGGGCCCAGCCATCCAAACAGCTTTTTACCCAGCAAAGAGTACACCCGTCCACGCCATGAGCAGCCAGTTTCTCCAGGATAATGCTRTGGGAAATGGTATCAAAGGCTTTACTAAAGTAAAGCTGTAGACAAAATCCACAGCCTTTCCCTCACCCACTAAGCAGGTCACCTTGTCATAGAAGGAGATCAGGTTAGKCAAGCAGGACCTGCCTTTCAWAAACCCATGCTGAGTGGGCCTGATCACCTGGTTGTCCTGTACGTGCTGTGTGGTGGCACCCAGGATGATCTGCTCCATAACCTTTGCCGGCTCTGAGGTCAGACTGACAGGCCTGTAGTTCCCCAGATCCTCCTTCCGGCCCTTCTTGTAGATCGGCCTCACTGGTTGTTTGGGAGGAGTTCTGGTGAAAAAAGGGAAGTGCAAGGGTAATGAAAAGTGTGTCGAGAAATAGAAGAAACAGTGAATGAGATATAAAATCATGTAAAGTCCAAAGGAGGCAAGGATCTTTTAAAGGTAGGAGTGGCAACACCTATGGACAGTAATGAAGCTGATTTGTGGCTCAAAGACCACTTGGATGCCAGAAGGAACAGCCATGGATAACCCGCTGGAGTTTCCATCATGCCAACATCCAAAAGGCTTTTTGGGGAAGGATGGGGAAAGGAAGTACGGGCTTGAACCCTAATATTAAGTTGTTTGGGGAAGCAATTGTAATTCAATAGCAATCATGCATGATTCATAACCTCTAAGAGTGACAATTAGTATCTTTATAGTGTGTGTAATAAGTGTGCAAAAGTATATAATTTTAAATTTAAATGATATGTTTATTAGGATATTGATAATATGATTTATTAGTTTCTTAGCAGTACGTTGCTTAAACAGTTGTGTTGTAATTTCTTAAATCAGTTATGTCTCGAGTGTGTAGTCTGCAAGGGGAGAGTCAAACTGAAATAGCATGGACTTAGTCTAGACACTTACGTATCAGTTACTTCAATATAGATAAGATCATACATGAACTGTATATATTTCTGCATGTACTGCATTGACTTGTGGGCAAGATTAATGTGATCTGACTAAAGGGTGAATTCAGGCTCTGTTTCAAACAAATTTCTTAGTAAAAATGTTCTATCACCTCACTGATAAATATATTGATATAAACATACATGGATATGTCAAAAATGTCTTGGTGATGTTTAATGTTTAACTGCTGGGTCAGAGTGAAAATGCTGAACAGACTACTTTAAATAACCATATTCTCTGCATTTCTTGGTTTGGTTTGGTTTGGTTTGGTTTGGTTTTGTGTGTTGGTTATGGGTTTTATTTTCTGTGTACGTAAAATGAATCTTAAAAATTATGAGAGAAATCACACCACTTCTCCCATATTCATCCAACAGGGTCCTTCAGGCATGTCAGATGCAAAGGATTTTTTCTTTTTTTCTTCATGGAAGGAATAATTTAAGTTGAAAGAAACCTGTTAAGGTACCAACTGTGTGTGTTGCCTCTTGTCCTATTCCTGTGCACCCCACAGAAAAGTCTGGTCCCGTCTTCTCTATACCCTCCTAGTAGGTAGCAGAAGACAGCCATAAGACCTTCCCTGAGCTACCTTACCTTAAAAAAATGAACAAACACAGTTCTTTCAGTATCTTGGCATACATTCTGTGCTTCAGCCCACTAACTGTCCTGGTGGCCCTTGCTGTACTCACTCCCGTATGTCTATGTCTTTCTTGTCCTGGAAAGTACTGGACACAGTACTGCACATGGGGTCTTACAAGTACCAAATGGAGGGGAAGAACCATTTCCCTCACCCTCCTGGCTACGCTCCTTCTAATACAACCCAGGTTGCAGTTCGCTGCCTTTGCTGCAAAGGCACCCTGCTGACTCAAGTTCAATTTGCTGTCTACCAGGACTCTCAGCCCATTGCTGCAGGATTAGGGGAGCTGTATGCCAACCTTCATGACCACAAATAATAAAGGAACAGAAGAATTGCTTTAAGTAACCTAAAGGAGTACTTTTTTTTTCTCTTTCTCTTCCCCCCCGGCCTCAGACAGAAATCTTCACAAATGTTGAAAGGAATCACACTGTGGAATTTATGTTTGTTCTGTTGGGATTTACTGATCATCCAAACCTGCAAAGGTTTGCTATTTGTGGTCCTCTTCATCATGATCATTGTGGGGAATGGTCTCATTGCCCTCATGACAATGAAAGACTCTTCCCTATTGCGTTGATATGTACTTCTTTTTTCAGGAACTTTTCCTTATTGAAGACCTGTTACATGTCAGTTCCTTTGCCAAAGACGTTGTTCAGCTTCCTAATGGAAGACAGAAGTATCTCTTTCATTGGTTGTCCTGCCCAGATAAATATCATGGTTTTGCTTGGTACTGCAGGATGTGTCCTTCTGGCTACCCTGGCCTATGATCTTCACACGGCCATCTCTGGCCTGCTGCAGTACAAACTGATCATGAACAGAGAGCTCTGCACTAAATTGCTAGTCAGACCATGGGTGATTATCATCCCAGTCCAAGTAAGATAGATGTGTTTTCTTTGCCTTTCTATGGATCTCATGAAATTAATCATAATTAAGCATTGTTCAGCAATAGCTAAAATGTCAGTGTGTTATCAACACTGTTTTAGTCACAAATCCAAAACACAGCACCACAGGAGCTGCTATGAAGAAAATTAGCTCCATTCCAGCCAGAGTCAGTACAATCATCATCCTGACAATTGCAGTAACCTCTTTTTATTGATCATTACCCTAGAATCATCCGGGTGGTTTGGAAGATGTTGTTTTCCACAAGGAAAATCTAGGCCTTCACCTGTTCCTCCCACCTCAGTGTAGTGACTTTATTCTATGGCTCTGCCACTGCTCTGTAGTTAAAACCCAGGCCTAAAGAGGATTTTGATCTGAAACATAGGGCAGCTATGCCTACAGGACTAGCCAAAATTGAGGGTCCACAAACTACATTTGCAGGGGGGATCTACCCGATCAAAACTATGCAATTGTCTCTGATTTGCTTTCCAAAAAGTCCTGACTTCTTGATGAGAAAACGTAAATAATCATTTTGATGTTCTGCTACCTTCCCCCAGCTCCTCTGGTTCTCAAAAAACAGTTGTAACAATAAAGTGGAAAACATTGTGACTGAATCAACTGTGCCACAAAATAGGATGGGAATAATCAGGTACTAACTTAGGTATCTACAATAAAAAGGTATGTATCTGGGCCAATTGCTTTAGCCTCACTTTATAGTCAAAGGGGAGAAACAGTCCAGTTTAAATCATGATTAGTCTCATCTACCTGAGGATGATCTTAAACACCCTGTAGAAGACCTCACCGTTGAGCATAAAAAAAATCTAGACAAATACCTCAAAAAACAGGTGTCTACATTTTAGATATCTGAAGGCAGGTGAATGAATCCAGTCTTCAAAAGAAGTCTGAAAAGCACCATTCTTAGTTCTGAGAATATTAAGAAACCTTTAGAAAGGATCATGGATCGAGGTGGTATTCATAATACATATCTTCAGCAGTTAAAAAGAAGGTTAGTTCCCCCAGCAATAATAAGTACATTTCAAGTAAGCTCAGAGGAATGAATTTACTGGTTATTCTTTTGGTTATCTTTAATCTGGAGTTCAAAAGCTAGAGCATTAGGAAACTCACATTCCTGGAAATAAATTGGAATTTAGGTATTAGTAGGTATTTCCAATGCAAATGTTTTTCTTCCTTTTCTTTGGAGTTGCAGAATGTTTTCTCTTGACTGCCATGTCATTTGACAGTTATGTGGCAATATGCTACCCCTTGCATTACACTATCATTATGAACAGTAGAGCCTGCAAAAACCTGGTTGCTGGAACTTACATTTGCGAGACTGCTGTAGGCTTAGTACACACCATCATAACATTCAGCTTACCATTCTGTGGTCTTGCCATCAACCACTTCTGTGAGATTCAACCCCTCTTGGAGCTGCTTTGTGGTAACACTTCCCCAAGTGAAATTCAAGTCATTGTGGTGGCTGTCTTTGCTATTGTGGATCCCTTCTTACTGATCATTTATTCATATATTTGCATCATTTCCACAATTCTTAAGATGTCATCAGCTGAAAGCCAGCAGAAAGCATTTTCCACTTGCTCCTCACACCTTTTAGTTGTGACTCTTTTCTATGGTACAGAAGCTGCATGTATTTGCAGCCAAAATCCAGCTACTCTGTATCTGTAGATAAGTTGCTCTCACTTTCTTACACAGTGGTAACTCCTTTATTGAATCTTATCTATAGTTTGAGGAATGAGGAGGTGGAAGGAGCCTTGAGAAAAAGATGGAGGAACATTAATTTTGTGTAGAAATGAAATAGAATATTTCCATTGTTTCAGGTTGTTTTAGTGGTATTTTTCACTATAAATTCTTGTTCAGTAAAAATAATTTCCAAATAATTCCCAAGAACATTTCAGCTTTTGGGGAGGGAAGAGGGAGAAGAGTGGAGATTTTCAACCATAAGAGACAGTGTTAACAGAGTTATGTTAGGATTTTGAAAGGAAACTTCTTCCAAATACTTAAGAAATTCTTAAATAAATAAACCTTTTTTTTCTTTTTCCTTGCTATTTGTCAGAAACTTTAAAATCGTGTTTTACATGTTTCTGACTTTTTGAACAAAAGAGTAAGGTTCAGGAGCCTGATTTTACTGAAAGAACTGAGAAGAATAAGTTTTCATCAGTTTGCCTTAATTTTCTGAAAATGTTTAGTAAATTTCTTTGGGGAAAGGCGAGACCATAATTCAAGTTATAATAAAGAGTCCAGGAAATTACTGATTACCAATTATGAGTTCTGAGATTGTTATTGACAAAAAAAAGTGTGCAAAATTGCATTCCTGCCCCAGAGTTCTTTGTTTAATTTCAGAGTAATTGTTTTAAATATTTTAGAGCAAGTCTAGACTTAATTTTTTTATAGATTAACAGTCTATGATGTGTAGAATTTGGATCAAAATATCTCATTACTTTCATATATGGTTTTCACCTTTAATATTTCTACTACAGATTGTTATGATGGTGTTATTAGGACATACTCAACTTTATTAACTAGAGAGCTTTGCACTCCATGACTGAAAAGGTAGGATTCACATGCCCTAATTTACATGTATAAAGGTCACTCATCTAAGTCTGGGATAATAAATCTAGTATTTCCTTGGAAAGGGAGGCAAATAGCTTCCTCCAGAAAGAAATTTTTCCTACATATCATAAGTATCTCTTTCAGAAGAAACTACCAATTTGGAGACTACAGAGATGACATTCATGCCTAAGAATGAGTTTTTAATTTCATCTCATATGCCTTAAATAATCAAAGGCATTTCTCAGATATGAGTCAGGATCTATGGGACACCCAAACCCTTCTGCAGTGATGCTCCAGCTGATTTGCAGGCACCAGATACTTTTTTTCCACATATTCCGTCACTGCTTTACCAAAAGCCCTGAGATGAACAGAAAAGCAAAACTTAGAATAGAACCGATAAACCCACCAGCTTGCTTCACCAGCAGCTTCTTTCTTTTAAAGGACACACTTTTACTATTCAAGCTTTTAATGAATTTGTGGCCCTTTTTCAAGACATGTATCTGGTGTTCTGCAGCCTTTGTTCTGTAAATATCTTATGAAGATTGCTTATGAAGGGCAAAATTTATATTGTTGTACTAAAGTTTTAAAAAAACCAAAAATATCTTAAAAGTGATGAGGTATTTGTGGCTGTTAAAGTTTCCCTTGAGAACCAGAACTTGCAGTTCTACATCCATAGCCCTGGGTCACTTCAAAAAGATTCTTCTGTAGCCCTCCAGTCCATCCAAGGGCCTGATATTTGTAATTATAGACAGATTTCTCAGTGGCAAAGGGCACCAATTGAAATACTGGAAATTCTACTTAAAAAATAAGACATGCCGCTCCCCCCCCCCCTTTTTTTAGTGTTAGGGTAGTCATATGCTGAAATGGCTTTCCTAGAGAGGCTGTGAAGTCCCCATCCTTGGAGGTATTCAAAAGCCAACCAGAAAAGACTTTGAGCAGCTCTAGATGGCCCTGCTCTGAGCAGAGTGTGTTAAACTATGGCACCCTAGTGGTGACTTCCAGCCTCAGCTATTCTGTTCTTGATGATCTGGGCCTAATGTAATTCATCATATTGTCTGGAGCAATTTCAAAGCTAGCAGCAATTAACCTTGAGATCTTACAGTGAAATTATCTGAAGTCAGGAGAGAAAAAATAACAAAGAAGCAAGGCTAAGACGGCTTTTTTTCATCTAATCCTGTAAATATCACGTTTATTGAGATCTAAGCTAATTTTCTTTGCTTCTTCTGTATTCAGCAGTTAGAAAAGCCCAATCTTCCTTTTGACCCTACCAAGAAATGAATTTCTTCTTTCAAATGAAAAAAAAGAAATAGAAAACAGCCGGGGGGGGGGGGGGGGGGGGGGGGGGGGGGGGGGGGGGGGGGAAGCCAAGTATCCTAGTCCCATTGTATGTCAGCAATGATGTAAACTCTTAGAGAATGATTCATCTTGTAAAATATAGATAACTGCAATACTGGTTACTGCATCTTAGATAATCTGTAYGGACCTGCTTTATTAACCAAAAAATTCTAGGTTGTAATTAATTTTGCCCTAAACAAACATCTTTGGTCTTTTCTTACATGTAGACATATGTGCTATAGATACATAATTCTGATAAGATAAGTTATTCCCTGGTGGCCTTAAATGTACCCACTGTGTTTTTTGTCTGATAATTTTTGCAACATGACTCTTTCAGAAAGAGGCCATTTGATTGAACATAGCCACTGTAATGTTCTGTAACTGTAAATCAAATTCATTATATTAAATCCTCAAAACCTAAATGTGATTAGAAAGGTGAGGACATGAATGACTCCTTAAATTAATCCTTCATTCCTGGAAAGAATTGTAAATATAAATAGAATAATTGTATAGTGTTCTTAATTATATGTCATCTGAATTTTTTTATCTTGAGAGCTTGCAATTCCACAGAAGAATTACAAGGTGTACCTCTTTGCAGAAGCTTAACATATTTGTTTTTATTCACATCTTAACTTGTACAAAAATATATATATTAAAATAGAAAAATGAAGAATATTTTGTCAGCATTAATTAAAACAAAATTAGCTGGCAATAAGAGATTCAATTTATCATCTTTTCAAATCTTATCTCTGATTTAAAATGTAAAAGCATATTTGAGACATATTTCATATCACTGCTGATATAATCAAAAATAATGTACCATATGAGCTGAAGGACTTATACTGAGAGATTGTTTAATCTTTTTATAATGGAGGGCATGGATTGTTGATTTAATCACATCTTTACTTTCACTATGCCAAAGTAGGAGTGATTTAGTGGTAGTTATAAAAGGTTGGAGAGACAGAGATTCTAAGATGAATTTAGAAATTCTGTTAGAATCATAGAATGATAGAATACTTTGGGTTGGAAGGGAACTTTAAAGGTCATCTGGTCCAACCCCACCTGCAATGAGCAGGGACATCTTCAACTAGATCAGGTTACTCAGAGCCTCATCCAACCTGACCTTGAATGTTTCCAGGGATGGGGCACCTACCACCCCTCTGGGCAACCTCTGCCAGTGTTTCACCACCCTCAGCATAAAAAATTTCTTCCTTATATGTACTCTAAATCTACCCTCTTCTAGTTTATAACCATTCCCCCTTGTCCTGTCGCAACAGGCCATGCTAAAATGTCTGTCCCCATCTTTCTTATAAGCCCCCTTTAAGTACTGATAGGCTGCAATAAGGTCTCCCCAAAGCCTTCTCTTCTCTAGGCTGAACAACCCCAACTCTCTCAGCCTTTCTTCATGGAAGAGGCGTTCAATCCCCTCATCATTTTCGTGGCTCTCCTCTGGACCCGCTCCAACAGGTCCATGTCTTTCTTGTGCTGAGGGCTCCAGAGCTGGACACAGTACTGCAGGTGGTGTCTCACCAGACCAGAGTAGAGGGGCAGAATCATCTCGCTCAACCTGCTGGCCATGCTTCTTTTGATGCAGCCCAGGATACGGTTGGCCTTCTGGGCTGCGAGCGCACATTGTTGGCTCACGTCCAACTTTTCATCCACCAGTACCCCCAAGTCCTTCTCGGCAGGGCTGTTCTCAATCCCTTCATCCCCCAGCCTGTATTGATACCGAGGGTTGCCCCGACCCAGGTGCAGGACCTTGCACTTGGCCTTGTTGAACCTCATGAGGTTCACACGGGCCCACTTCTTGAGCTTGTCCAGGTCCCTCTGGATGGCATGACCTGACCCTCAGGTGTGTCTACTGCACCACTCAGCTTGGTGTCGCCTGCATACTTGCTGAGGGTGCACTCGATCCCACTGTCTATGTCATTGATGAAGATACTAAACAGTACTGGTCCCAATATGGACCCCTGCAGGACACCACTCATCACCGATCTCCATCTGGACATTGACCCATTGACCACTACCCTCTGGATGCGACCATCCAACCTATTCCTCACCCACTGTAAGAGACCAACTGGCAGCTAACAGCAAGGCCAACTTGTAACCCACTGGAACACAGACCTGTTTTCCAGCGACAGGAGACAAAACTTGATAAGGGAGCAKGGGGTGGAGATCYCCTGAGCCTGTCYGASGAATGTCTCAAACACTCACAAGACTGAGGGATGGTGAATCTCAGGAAGGCTCCTCTGTAGAGAGTTAATTGGGTCTGGCCTTGGGAGAAGAAATATGATGACACCATAAGTCGGCCAAATAAGGGAGTATCCAGATAAGTGCTAAGAAAACAAGGACTAGTGATAAAACCAAAGAAACAACTACTTGAACTGAGTGAACTATCCTAATTAGCATACTAAAAAATCCACCCACCAGCAGGAAAAGCCCCCTACCCAACAAAG
>JAYKAV010000688.1:7632-39549 GCA_035582835.1 Phoebastria nigripes | reverse complement strand
CAGACCTTGAGTGTCGTTTCACCTTAATCCATACCAAGGGAATTTGCGAATCTGAGTCACCTCTCCCGCACAGGCGGGACGTGACACCCACCGGACAGTCCACCCATCAAATCCATACCTCTCCAGTTTAGAGAGAAGGATGTTGTGGGGGACCGTGTCAAAGGCCTTAGAGGTCCAGATAGATGACATCTGTAGCCCTTCCCATGTCCACTGATGTAGTCACTCCATCATAGAAGGCCCCTAGGTTAGTCCTGTAGGACTTGCCCTTGGTGAAACCATGCTGGCTGTCTCGAATCACCTCCCTGTCCTCCATCTGCCTTAGCATAGCTTCCAGGAAGATCTGTTCCATGATCTTCCCAGGCACAGAGGTGAGACTGACTGGCCTGTAGCTCCCCGGGTCTTCCTTTTTCCCCTTTTTACAAATGGCCATTATGTTTCCCCTTTTCCAGTCAGTTGGAACTTCACCGGACTGCCACGACTTCTCAAATGTGATGGATAGTGGCTTAGCAACTTCATCCGCCAGTTTCCTCAGGACCTGCGATGGATCTCATCAGGTCCCATGGACTTGTGCACCTTCAGGCTCCTTAGATGGTCTTGAACCTGATCTTCTCCTACAGTGGGCGGCTCTTCATTCTCCCAGACCCCGCCTTTGCCTTCTGCGGCTTGGGCGGTGTGGCTTGAGTACTTGCTGGTGAAGACCGAGGCAAAAAAGTCCACCTTCTCCGAATCCCGTGTAACCAGGTCTCCCTCTTCGTTCAAGAGGGCCCACATTTTCCCTCATCTTCCTTTTATCCCCGATGTACCTATAGAAKCTTTTCTTGTTGCYCTTGAYRTCCCTGGCCAGATTTAATTCTATCAGGGCTTTAGCTTTCCTAACCTGATCCCTGGCTGCTCAGACAATTTCTCTGTAGTCCTCCCAGGCTACCTGTCTTTGCTTCCACCCTCCGTAGGCTTCCTTTTTGTGTTTGAGTGTGTCCAGGAGCTCCTTGTTCATCCATGCAGGCCTCCTGGCATTTTTGTCCAATTTCCTCTTTGTTGGGATGCATCGCTCCTGAGCTTGAATATTAACCAGCTTTCTTGGGCCCCTCTTCCCTCCAGGGCTTTGTCCCATGGCACTCTACCAAGCAGATCCCTGAAGAGGCCAAAGTCTGCTCTCCTGAMGTCCAGGGTAGTGAGCTTGCTGCATGCCCTCCTCGGTGCCCTAAGGATCTTGAACTCCACCATTTCATGGTCACTGCAGCCCAGGCTGCCACTGAGCTTCACATTCTCCACCAGCCCCTCCTTGTTGGTGAGAACAAGGTCCAGCATAGCACCTCTCCTCATTGACTCCTCTACCACTTGGAGAAGGAAGTTATCATCGACGCATTCCAGGAACCTCCCGGATTGCTTATGCCCTGCCGTGTTGTCCCTCCAACAGATATTGGGGTGGTTGAAGTCCCCCATGAGGACCAGGGCTTGTGAGCATGAGGCTGCTCCTATCTGTCTATAGAGGGCCTCATCTGCCTGGTCTTCCTGGTTGGGTGGCCTGTAGCAGACCCCCACCGTAACGTCAGCTGTYCCCGCTCTCCCTTTAATCCTAACCCATAAGCTCTCGGTGGGCTCCTCATCCATCCCCAGGTGGAGTTCCATGCACTCCAGCTGGTCATTGACATAGAGGGTGACACCCCCTCCTCATCTCCCCTGCCTGTCCTTCCTAAAGAGCCTGTATCCCTCCATCCCAACACTCCAATGATAGGAGCCATCCCACCATGTCTCCGTGATGCCAGTAAGATTGTAGCCCTGCAGGTGTGTGCATGTCTCTAACTCCTCTTGTTTATTCCCCATGCTACGTGCATTTGGATAGAGGCATTTAAGTTGGGCCCCCGATGAAGCTGTCTTAGTGGCTGGAGTTCCTTTGTGCTGCTCTCCAGGAGCTCTCCTGCTGACCTGTGATCCTTCTCCAGGCTCTGGGCATCTATTGCTGGCCCTGGCATCAAACTAGTAGGAGTGGGATGGATTGAGGTTCCCCTCTGCCGGCAACTTTAGTTTAAAGCCCTCTTCACCAACCTGGCAAGCCTATGACCAAAGATGCTCTTCTCCTTCTCTGACAGATGRACCCCGTCAGCCCCCAGTAGACCAGGTTTCTCAAAGCGAGTCCCATGGTCTAAGTAGCCAAACCCCTGGCTGTGGCACCAGTCCCGTAACCATTTGTTGACTTGCCAGATTCGACTGGCCCTTTCAAACCCCTTCCCTTTGACTGGCAGGATTGATGAAAAAACTACCTGCTCTCCAGAGTCCCTTACCACTGCTCCCAGGGCTCTGTAATCCTTCTTGATAGTCCTCAGACTGCTCCTGGCTATAACACTGGTGCCCATGTGAAACAGCAGCAGTGGACAATAGTCAGTGGACTGTACGAGGCTTGGTAGCCTCTTGGTGACATCCCTGATACGAGCCCCTGGTTAGCAGCACACCTCTCTCTGATTAACATACAAAACCAGAAGATCCTTTTTTCCCCTGTGATTACATAAAAAATAATATAGCATTTTATCCCTTGATTCAGCATGTTCATTAAGTGCCTAAACTTAAGTGGACTATGTCCTTGGTTGCCTTTGTTTATTTCTCAGCTAGAAATACAAATACAAAGGGGTTTAGCTTATGTATACCTGTAATTCCATTTATGAAGTTTTCAGCTAAGAATGTGCTTTCTTGACTACATGAATACCATTTTTTGTTATTTAACAGAAAAGTCATTCTCACTTGTATAATTTATAAGAGAAATTCTAAAAATGCTTGAATTTTTCATAAGCTAAATTTGTCATTATTTTCCATTCACTCAGAGACTCTCAAAAATTACTCACAGAGGTATTGCTATTTCTTATATGGAAGAAAGAGAAAATATTTATCATGATCTTAGCTAATATCTACAGAAAGATAGAAAATATGGGAGAGAATTTATTTGGAGATTACTATTTTCTATCCACTGACCGCAGAAAGCAATACAAAATTAGAGAAGTAATTTTAGACACCCTATGTCAGGACTATGGCATTCCAATTCATACTACAAAGATTGCATTCTTAATCTCTGGAAATGCTACTAGTCACGGAAGCCTGATTTTAACTACTTAGGAAATTCTTCTCTGAAGAATTTCAAGTATTTTTCATATGTCCAGTTCTAAAACATATAGATATAGATTAGCTTGTGTAGATATATATTAACATATGTAGACATATACTAACATGACATTATTTAATTAAATTAAATAAAAATATCAGGAAACCATAACATACTGTGCTGCTTTTGCGGGACTTTTATGGCCAAACATCTTGTCTTTGGTGCTCCAGGACAGGAGTTCTCAGTCACTTTCCATCTGTAAGTGTATTTCCACTTTCCATTCTTCCTAATTCACTGTGATACTCAGAAAGCAAAACCACAGTTATTGAAGAATTGCTTTCATGCTTTATTCATGGACAGAACTGACAAAGAAAACTACATCTTCTCTATAAAGTTGCTGTGGGGATCTGATTATGAGTTTCTCTAGCTTAAAAAGATTGAAGATATGAGCAGGAAACTTTCTTATGTATTTTCTCTTATGCCGTCTGGGAAGTTCCCTAGAGCTCAGCCAAAACATAACAAAACACAGGCAGAACAAAGAAAAGGTTCCAAAGTGAGTTTATAGCACAGACTCCTGGATATCACATATCCTGAGATCTCAGTTGGGCTTGCATGCTGCTGTTTCAGGTTTTAGCTACATGTGCACTGTTGTATTAGTTGAGGACATCCAGATCATGCTTGGATACAAAGTCCATAATTTTCATAGAGTCATAGAATCACAGAATGGTTTGGGTTGGAAGGGGCCTTTGAAGATCATCCACAACTTCTCTGGGAAACCTCTTCCACTGTCTCACCACCCTCATCGTAAAAAATTTCTTGCTTATAGCCATCTGCAGTACTGTGTCCCATTTGGGGCTCCCCAGGACAAGAAAGACATTGACGTATGCGAGCAAGTGCAGGGGAAGACCATCAAGATGGCTAGGGGGCTGGAGCACAGGGTGTAGTAGGAGCAGCTGAGAGTGATTTGTTCACTCAGCCTTAAGAAAGGAAGATTAAGGGAACATCTTACTTCTGTGTACAGCTCCCTAATGGCAGGATGTGGAGAAGGCAGAGAATCTCTTCTCAGAGGTGCTCAGTGACAGGAGAAGAAGAAATGGACAAAGGTTGGAAAATGGGAAATTCCAATTAAAGAAAAGGCCGGTGAGGGGCTTACTTTTGTGTGCCTGTGTGTGCTTTTGTGCTTTTTTTCTTTTTTCTTTTTTTTTTTTTTTTAATAAAAGGGTCAAAAAACACTGGATCATTTTGCCCAGAGAGGTGATGGAATGTTCATCCTTGGTCATGTTCAAAACATGACTGGACAAATCTTTGAGCAAACTCCTCTAACCTCCTCTGAACAGGAGATTGGACAAAATGACCTTTGGAGGTCCCTTTCAACCGACATTATTCTGTGATTCTGTGATTGCTTAACATCTATAAACAGTGGAGAGACACTGAAGGTTCCAGAGAGTGAAAAAACATCTGCTCTCAAGAGGTTAATTGCTCTCTACCGGAATTGTTTAATTATTCATTTATACTGTATCAGCTTTGGTGTCCAAATCAAACTCTCTCATGGTTGGAAATGAGGGTCTTTTTCTTTATGACTGAAGTATGAGTTCTTCCACACAGTATGATCTTTAAAAAAGGCTTCTTTAATAATTCTTTTGGATATGTTCTGTATCCTACGTATCATATGATATGTATGCTTTATATCAGCTCAGACTGGATTTGCACTGAGTCATAAATTCCTTGATGATCCACATGTTCTTCACTCTAGATGGCTGATGAAGTCAAAACTTCAGCAGAGTCAATACAGATGGCCAGCAGTGCAAGTAAACAGTTCATATCATAACACAAATATTAACATCAGATATGTTGCCACTAAGATACTGAAGGTGTTACTGAAACTTATATGACATTAGACTTCTATGATGTCAGATAGCTAAACTTGTGTTAAGATGAATCTCCAAATGGTGATATTTTTGACTCTCAAATGGTGAAGATTGGGAAAGTCTGCAGAACAGCTTCAAAAGGATGAGAAAAGTCGGCCAATACAAACACTGCCTTTGCATAATTGAGACATCCTGTTTCTGGTTTGTGCCATACAAAAACTGGGTAGGATTAACCTTTCTAAACATAGATGTCTGGAATGGATATGTCTGTTTCATATTTACTTACCTTACTTTACTTACCTTCAAGGAGAGAAAAGTATTTTCAATATGCAGTTCATTTGAAAAGATGTACAGATCTACCTTAGTGTAAGATAAACTGACTATTTGGACTTAAATCAGTTACTTAAAGATCTCTGTCTGATGCTGTTAGAGATGGCCTGCTTTATTCTGCATAGCCGCCAGTAGAATAAGGTTGTCCAGTTTATCCTATGTTATAAAAGCCATGCTATGCTCTTGATCCCATAATACTTCTTAAATGGCACTAAGCACTTATGTGTGGGTATGTGAACTGAGCTGAAAGTCTCCACTGATGGCAATTAGAAACTGGAAACAGCATGCAGTTGTTTAATCATAGACCCTTCGTGCTGTCTATATCCACAGGGGGATCCAGAACTTTTATGGAGACCATTCATCTCATGAATGTCCGATGTTTCTGAAATATCTACACAGGGCTGGCAGATGTGATGTAGAACTTGGTGAAGACCTACAGCTACAGCTGTAGCTACAGCCTCCTGCAACTGGAGGCTTGGCAGGATAACCTCCTGTGACTGAATAACAACCCTCTATAGTGGAAGAAGGCTTCGAGGAGCTGGGCAYAGTGACATGCTCATGAAGCTCAGTGAAGAGTATAGTAAGTGACCACAGCTGTTGTAAAGAAAGCTGAACTTACTCAATACTAAGGCGAATGGAGGGGTGGCCTTAGTTTAAGATAAATGTCTCCATTAGTTGAGTGGATCAACTGGTTACGTAAATGCCCTTCCCTGAGTTAATAAAAAGTGCAAATGTCTTCCTGAGCCAGACATACCAGCATGGGGGAAGTATATACATGGCTCAGTCCAACCTAAATTATGAAAAATGAACAACCAATAAAATGAACTTTGAAGAGAGCAATGGGCTTGAGCTGGCTTCAACCCGCATATTCCTTCCCAGTGACTGGGGACACACACAGCGTTGTGAGAGTTAGCATACAAAGACCTGTAAATGGGAATCATGTTTGTATTGTGATTCAACTGTATATTGCAATTGCTGTATTGTGTTTGTGTTGTGATTTCAGTATATTTCTTATCCACCTATTAAATCAAAATCCCATGTAATGTCAAGTACCTTTGAATAAGTCAATTTTGTATTAAAACATTAAACCTTTCTCGTCTGGAATATCTAAAAGAACCTGGTCAGCGTGTATTGGATTCTGGTACCTCAACACCTAACATGATAATAAATGCCTATACTGAAGCAAGTGAATCCTGCTCTGTAGAGAGACCATGGTTAAAAATACTCTAATTTTGGTATCTAAATATAGGTACCTGCATGTAGGCAAGACATTTAAACTGCTAAAATTATCAAGAGCATTCTGCCAATATAGTCATCAAAGCTTGGAGAGGAATTCAGCTGACCCCCAAGCAGGCTGATCAGCTGAATCATGCTTCCGACTTCATCCCTCAAGTCAACAGTACTTGTTTCCTTTCCCCAAGCAATGATTAAGCTTGTTATAATATAAGCATCTAAAACACAGCAAAGACTGCTCCCTCAAAGTGCCCATTGCTTTCATTTGACAACAAGAGTGCAGCAGGCACATAGGGAACGGAATTGCCTCACATTGATTTAGTTTTTTAAAAGAGTTAAAATAATTTGGAGGAAGTTGCTGTAGTTTTCCTTTGCAGTGAGAGAATATGGAGACACAGAAACCTCCAAAGAATGATTCTTTTCATTCTTAGATAGGTATTCAGTGAGCTAAGATGAATCACAATTTAAAAGTAGCTGTCTTTCTTCATTGTCTAGGCAGTAAATGTAGGCATTCATTGGCTAGGCAATAAGATTAGGGTAAGTAGCTCAAAATGCAATAGCTAGTTTAGATGTTGTACTCAGTCTGGCAAGGATGGAGTTAATTTTCTTCATAGGTTGGGGGATGCTGGAGAAGTTGGGAGGGTACACAAGCTGCACATCTGATCTGATCCGACCAAAAGGATATTCCATGCCATACAATGGCATACTCTGCAATAAAAACGGAGGGGAGGGTTTTTTAGGGGAAGGTAACCATTGTTCAGAGACTGGCTGGGCATTGGTATACTTGCGGGAGGTTGTGAGTGATTGCATCACATTTAGTGTTTCTGTTGTTGTTGTACTTTTTTCTTTATCCTTCCTCTTTCCTTCCCTTATTAAACTATCTTTATCTTGACCCACAAGTTTTCTTACTCTTGCTCCTTCTATTCTCTCCCCAGTTCTGCTGCAGGTTGGGGGGAGAAAGCAAGCGGCGATGTGGTGCTTAGCTGCTGGACGGGGTCAACCCACAGCAGATGTCTAATGGAATGGCAGGCAAATTCTATTACTGGCTTTTAATAAATAAAAAAAAAAAAAGTAGCTAGTCTGATTAGATTTCCCCCCCCGCCCCAGTATTTTTTCCTTTAGTTTAAATATAAATTTGAGGTTTCAGGTAATCTTGATTTTCTTGCCTAGGATGCTGAGCAAAATTATAATGTTCTCTTCTTCCCCACTACTTAAGGAGTTTCATTCACTCTTCAAATCCAATAAAATATAGATATTATATTAGTATGTATGTTGTGTGCATAAGTGAACATTGTAGCATTTTTTTCTCTGCTCCTAAAAATAAACAATGTTGTTGCTGAATATATCAAATTATCCCCTCCCCTCCTCCTATATTTGGTCATGATCAATAATCTTCAGATATGAAAAAGATACTTGCAAACAGAAAGAAATCACAGTAAGACAGGAATTCCCAGGCTTGAAATCTATTCCGGAAGATTTAAGCTAGGCAGTGAAAATTGTGAGCATATTGTAGGACCAGAAGAGATTCTGCAGAGAGGTTTAAAATCTTCCTCATTTGCACAGGACTGCAAATTAAGTCCTGGCATCAGTGACAATTGCATGGGTTGTTCAGCCATGCCAAATGGAGACAAGAAAAAACACGTCCTGTCACTGGATCCCACGGAGAAGCGATCAGCGCCTTCCCCTCCACTTCCCCTCCTCAGGAAGCTGTAGAGAGCAATGAGGTCGCCCCTCAGCCTCCTCTTCTCCAAACTAGACAAACCCAAAGTCCTCAGCCATTCCTCATAGGACATTCCTTCCAGCCCTTTCACAGGCTTTGTTGCCCTCCTCTGGGTGCATTCAAGGACCTTCACATCCTTCTTAAATTGTGGGGCCCAGAACTGCACGCAGTACTCAAGGTGAGGCTGCATCATCGCTGAATAGAGTGGGATAATCACCTCATAGGAATGATCTCTGCTCCCTGGTATCCAGTGTGGGACTGGTTAAAAGCTGCATCAGGGGAGGTTCAGACTTGACATTAGGAAACATTTCTTTACAGACAGGGTGGTCAAACACTGGAACAGACTTCCTAGAAAGGTGATCAATGCCCCAGTGTGTCAGTGTTTAAAAGGCATTTGGACAATGCCCTTAATAATATGCTTTAACTTTTGGTCAGCCCTGGAGTGGTCAGGCAGTTGGACTAGATGATCGTTGTAGGTCCCTTCCAACTGAAATGTTCTCTTCTTTCTCTTCTTCTCTTCTCTTCTCTTCTCTTCTCTTCTCTTCTCTTCTCTTCTCTTCTCTTCTTCTCTTCAATATTATAATATATATATTGTATGTTGGCCTTTTTTGCTATGAGGGTGCATTGCTGGCTCATGGTCAGCTTGTTGTCGCCCAGGACCCCCAGGTCCTTCCCTGCAGAGCTGCTTTCCAATTGGTCAGCCCTCAGTATGTACTGTAGTCAGTTGCTGTACTCAGACCTCTTTTCATTACATACGCACGCTGACACACATGCACACACACACACAGGCAAATGGATAGCTGGTCCAGGACTATGGTTTCCCTAGTAGCAGGCTCTCAGACTCTGTCTCTCCAATATTTAGCCTCAAGGCCTATGGTATATCTGGTAGCTGGTTCCCAGACATGTTCTCCTATTTCCTGGCTACTCCAACTTGAACTTCACTAGTGTCAAACACCTCAAAATAGAAACCACTGTCATTCAAGAAAATAATTGGGAATAAATCTAAATAAAAAGATAGGACAGACTGGTGATTAGGCTCAGGACTTGGCCAGATAAGCATACTAACCAGTGATATGTTTACATTCCACTGGCCCCTTTATCCCCTATTCCTTCTATTTTCCCATGCTTCTCCCCAATTCACCTTGGTCTCTCTCTTTCCCTGCCTTTGGTCTTTCCCTTAAACATCATAAAATCCCCTTACAACATCGCATAATGTTTTCCACAGTCCCAAAGTGCTCTTCCTCCTGATCCCACAGTCCTATACCATCTTCAGTCTGCATGGATTTTGGCGGAAGTTTCTGTGGTTGACTCAGCTTGATAGATTTAACATCAGGGGCAACAGGATAATCATACCCCTTGGCTAACTCTAGGAGTAGTCAATTCAGTGTGCTCCGTGTTCACTGATTAAGTTACTAGGGTTCCTCTGTCTATTGTTTTTCCCCTGTTCTTTAACTGGCCTTTGTGTTTACGGTGAGTAGCCTTTAACCACATAAATCTAGCACATTACACCTGTTTTGTAACTGCGGCTCTGCAGGCAAAGGAACTTTAATTCTATTGCCAAAAGTCACAAGTTCCTAGCCTCTTCCATTGTGGGAGTCTCCTTTACTGCTCAAACTTGGCTCTAGCTGTCCCTCCTTCACTATATGATAGGGCTCAGGTTCTCAGTTCTTCAGGGTCTGAGAAAGTCCCTGTTGCTCTTCTGTTCCTCCTGCCTGACAGTGCAGTCTGTTCACCTCTTCCCACAGCCCCTTCATCTTGTTACTCAACACATCAACTGAAACACACATCTTCCATGTGAAGCTATCATCACTCCCAGCCTCAGGGAGAGATACCAGGCACTCCTTATAGCCAGAGACTTGGATGCTTCTCCCTCAGGAATTCTGTCTGGGTAAAGGCTTCTGTCGAGTCAAGGACAGTTGGTTCAGATGTTGCCAGAAATGGTGTCACTTGTTTCTCTAATCTGTTAATTCATACACTCTGAATCCTGTACTGGTTAAAACTTAGCCCAGAGGAATCCCAGCAGAGACAGAGATGGCTGGTTGACTTCCTTTCTTGCTATACATGCTAACCATGTGGGTATAACTCCGTAAGACAGTCCAATGTCTGCTAAGTTAATGCCAAAATGAAAGCACACTGTCAAAATCATCAGAGGGACGTTTCTTACCTTGTGATTAGTGCCCATGGTGTATTTTCTTTCTGACTGCAGACAAGTTCCACCATCATATATAATTATGTAATAATGCAACTTTTGATTAATCAAAAGAAATTCTCAAATATGAATCTTCCTACAGATGTATGTATTGGACAGAAGAAAAAGGGTTGCATTCAAACCAAAATAAATCAGCCAATAATACAAACTAAAACTTTGTTTAACTGAGAATCAATTCATAAGCATTATTTTGGGAGCAATCTTTAGCTAGTAAAGCAATAGTTTGTAATGTCACTGCACATAACAAAGATCTTTGATGTTCCAAGCCCGCATCACCTTTTACTGGATCTGTCATGACATGAAACACGCTACCATAAAGTAACTTAAACATTATTAAGGAGTTTTAAAATTCAAAAGCTTCATAAGATACTGAAAATAATGACATGTTTGCTCACAGTTCTCCACATGCAGATAGGCATGCAGAAATACATGTCATAAGAAAGTGAAGGAGTTCAGTGCCACGAATATTGTTGGAGGACTTGCCTGGGTGAAAAGAACGAGTCCTTCAGTGGTGTTTCCAATATGGACTAGTGGAGTCCTGCCTTTATTAATCTAAAAACTTACACGTTCTGAGGTTTTCACTGGGAAAAAAATTTGTTGTTCCACTTCAGAAGAATCCCAGGACTTATGTAGCCTGCATGCAGCTTAGATATTTCTGGAACAGAATGGGAAGTGAAAGGTAGAAAGATTGAGGCTGACATTGTAGTCACTTTCAGTAGCCCTTCTAAACTGTACTTCTTAAATCATGGATACCTATGTATTTTGGATCCCTTTGTGGCTGCTTGTGAAAACTCATACTTTCTACAATGTCTTAATTAAAGAACCTGGATATCAGGTCAGAGCATGGTACTATGGATGATATCAAACTGAGGAGAGTGTTGATATGCTGGAAAGCAGAGCTACTATTTGTGAGGACCTCAACAGGATGGAGAAATGGGCTGCCAGGAACCTCATGGATTTCATCAAGGAAAAATGCGAAGTCTGGCATCCAGATAAGAGTAACTATGCAACAGGACAGGTTGGGGCCTTATAGAAAAGCATCTGGGGGTGCAAGCTGAACAGGAGGTGGCACATCCTTGCAGGAAAGGCAATCAAACACATTCTCACCTCAATTAGTAAAACTGTAGCCAGCAGGGTGATGGAAGTGATTTTTACCCTCTATTTGGCACTTGTGAGATCCCTGTTTGCAGTACTGTGTCCAGTCTGGGATTGCCCAGGACAAGAAAGATAGTGACATACAAACTGCAGTTAAGACAGTGAAGGGCCATTACTGTCGTTTCTTATTACAAAAAGATAGCTGGAACACAAGACATTGGAGGAGAAACTGAGAAAGATGGATATGTTAGGAAGAGAAGGCTAAGGGGAGATGTCATTGCTGTCTACACCTCCCAAATGGGAGAGTGTAATAAATATGGATCTAGACAGGTGAGGAGCAAGGACTGCAGGTGTCAACAGAGGAAATTCCAGTGAGATAAGAGGAATTTCTTATTTATTTTTTTCTTTATCCTGAGGGTGGTCAGTGTTATGTTATGTGATGAAAGCTTGTCTGCACATCCACAAAGGAGTACAGAACACAACGGAGCACAAGAGCAGGTGGGGAGCACAAATAATACCCTGCTGGGCTACTCCCAGGCTCATCACAGGGGCCATCAGCCCATGAAAGACTCATCTGCACAAACTCAGAGGAGCACAGGAGCACATAGGAACCCAAAACAAAGACTCTGTGAGGAACAAGGACCTTGTACAGGCCTCTCCCAGGGCTGTCCCAGCAGATCGATCAGCCCCAGTGTCCAAGTGTGACACCCGTTAAAAAGAGTCATCAGGAGCAGCTCTCCAGATCACCTTTCAGACTAAGAGGGGTCACTGCCTAGCAGTGTGGGACACACCGAGTTCAGCTATGGGACCAAGGGAGTCCTGGCGGGCTCTGGGTGTGAGAACATCCATGTGTCTATAGGGGCAAGAGCATGGAGAGGTCAGCTAGAGTCGCTCCTCTGGGACCGGAGGAGTCCTAGCCAGCTGCATGTGTGTGTTTGTGACGGTCTGTAACAGCAACAGGAGTAGGACTGCTATCTCAGGGGCTCGTATGTCTAGATGCCAGGAACTGGGGAGACAGTGAACCAGGGCCAGCTACTGGGCAGATTGAGCATCTGAACCTGACTGCTGGAGGGATACACCTTGTACGTGTGTGTGTATATACCCCCCCCCCCCCCGTATTCTCACTGGTGGACCTCCATTCTTCTCAGCCAGAGAGGGGAGCAGGATGAGGCCATTGGTACTATGTTTGTGTGGGTGCTCTGAGTGTCTGTGATCTGTGTGGCCAGCCATGTATATATGTATACATGTATGTACCTACATATGTTGTGTATATATGTAGGTGCTCTGTGTGCATGTGCCTGCTGGGAACCTGTCGTGGTTTAACCCTGGCCAGCCCTTAAACACCACGCAGCTGCTCGCTCACCCCTGACCTCCGGTAGGATGCGGGAGAGAATCGGGAGGGCATGAGTAGGAAAACTCATGGGTTGAGATAAAAAACAGTTTAATAATTGAAATAAAACAAAGCAAAACAGTAATAATAACAGTGATAACAACAACAACAATAGAATATACAAAGCAGGCGATGCACAATGCAACTGCTCACCACCYGCCGAACCGACGCCTTGCCCGATACGTGAAAGCCCGTCCCGGGACCCAGAGCCCCCCCACACCTAGTTTTTATACTGAGCATGATGTCGCATGGTATGGAATACCCCATTGGCCAGCTGGGTCAACCACCCTGGCTATGCTCCCCCCACCAGCTTCCCATGCACCTGGCAGGGCATGGGAGGCCGAAAAGTGCCCGGTGCAAGCACCACCCAGCAACACCCAAAACATCAATGGGCCATCAACGCTCTTATTATACCAAACCCAAAACACAGCACATCCCTCCCAGCTACTGGGAAGAAAGTTAACTCTGTCCCAGCTGGAACCAGGACAGAACCCAACTTCAGCCTTGGGGACATGGAGTGGCAATAGCCATGTCTCTCTCAGGCTATTAAATCCAGCATGATATATTTTTCCCTAACACTCAAAATATTGGAACTTATGCCTAGAGAGGCACATATCCTTAAAGATATTAAAAACTTTACTGAACAGGTCCCTGGGCAACCTGACCTAGTTTGCCCTGCTGTGAGTAGGAGTTCAACCAGACAACCTCCAGAAATGCCTTCCAACCTAAATTATTGTATTATTCTAAAATTAATATGTTTGGGATCAACCAGAGATACTATATTCCCAGCATCCCCTTTGGGGTTCATGATAACATTTGCTCTCTAACATGTAGGACATCTACTGTGATGTATTTCTAGCAGGCTCTTTTACAGTTTGCTATAGAAATGGTCCTCTTATCAACCCCATTATTAATGACTGTTCTCCAGTTTGGAGTGGATGAGGACAGGGGAAAGACTGTTTTCAAAATCCTTTTTCTAGAGACTCTGTTGCAGCAAAAAGTAGCACTGGATGTCAGGAAATTAAAATCAGCTCTTATAATCCTTCTCTGATAAACTACTTGATCATGTCTGCTAATACTGAGCTGAAATCAGTCAGGGCACAGCCCAAATTCTGGCATATGATGCTTGGGTGTGGAAGGAGGATTAGGAAATTTCAGGACACATTAGTTATAGACAGCTTGGAAGTAGATATCTAATTTAAGAGTGTAAAAGACTTCAGTTTTAGAGATGTGATTCTTTGGTATGCCAGTTGGTCCCAAAGCTAGAAAATGGTATTTGGTACATTTTAATTGTTAGTATAGACTGCTTAACATGTTGACACAGTGGTGCATCACCACTAAAAGAAACCCAGAGTAATTCTTTCTGCTCTGGGGAAGTGGGGTTCCCAAAAGGTCCTGTTTTCCAATTGCAAGCACTCCGCAGGTGTATCAGATATCCTGAGTCATTTAAATGGCTATAGATGCCTTCCTGTAGGTACCTGAATCACTCTTGTATATCATTCACAGCATCCAATGTGGGGTGAGTCCTACCTAGTGATATTCTGACTCCTGCAACCGAGTGTCCCATCATGAACAGCTGCTCAGATTTTGGCATAGGTACTGTCTTGGGAAAATCGTCCTTTAAAAGAATCAGGTCCTTTGACAAAAGAAACTTAATACTGTTTTTCACCATTGTTTGAGAGTGCAGCACCAGAAAGCAGAGCTATTTCTAATTTGTACAGGAATGAGCAACAGATAACTTGTATCTTACCATGATCCTTTCTCACACACACATAGTGTGCCTAACGGTCTTATTTCTGACACATACTGCACTGAGTGAAAGGAAAATTGGTCGTCTTTGTTTGTGAGAAAGTATGTGGAGATCATGGGTCCAAAATGGTCCTCTGTTTCTGGAGCACAGATGGTATGAATTAACCTATCTGCTCTGAAACAAGACAATCATTCTTGGGCTAACAAGCAGATTATTTTGACTTTAAATTGGGAAAGATTAGGAACTAACTGCAGCGTGTCAGTGTGCACATAGATGACTGAGTCTCAGGAAAACCTACATTGAGAAACACGGATGAGCAGGATGCATTTTAGACACAGGGCAAATAACAGCAGGGTTTGGACCTCAGATTTTCCCATTGATATTAAAAATATCTTGAATTTGCCTCTGTCTCTCAGTTTCTCCAGCTCTTCCCCTCTGCCTTTGCTCACATTCATTGCTTCTTGTCCCCTGTTCCCAAGACAATGAAGTTTCTTTTCAAGATGCTGAGTGCATTCATCCCAAGGCACTAGCATTTCAACAAGTTTTAACTAGGCCTTTGTGTTTAGCTGAGTCCCTCCCAGGGGAGGCACTGGGCTGTAGAGCACTGGGGAGAGGGCCAATCACCAGCTAGGAAAGTTTTTAATCTCAGGAGTGAGTCTAATCCCAGAAGTCCTTGTTAGCTCCAGTTAATTGCTCTTAGTTTTTTACTGGAGACAAATATTTCATTATCTGAAGGAAAGGCAGGATCACATCAGTCCAAATCTAGATGAGACTGGGAACACCGGTCTCTCTGATGTTACACCCCTGTAACATCAGAGCTGAAGAGAGTTAGGGTTTTTCAAAAACTTCTGAACAGCTCCAGGGGCTGTCAGGACATTGCATTGAGGTCACTGGGCCAAAGTGCACCTGCATGCAAATAGGGCCTTGCTTAACCCTGACCAGAGAAAGCATAACATTATTTGACAGCTCCCAGGAGCAAGGACAAAAGGCAGCAAAGATTGCTTCTCCACAAGGGACAGAGATCATAAGTAATATTCCTGGCTGGTGTAAATTGCTTTAACCAAAGCTAATGCACTCCTACTGAGTCAGGCTCAAAAGTTCAAAGCCACATGCTCCACTGTAAAATCAAAATATCTCCACTAGAACCAGCAGAGCAGGATGTCCTCCTGTATCTCCTACTGTAAAACAGCAGTGAGTGCCTTGGAAACCCTCAAACTAAACCACCTCTTTCTCACCATTACCAGTACATAAGGAGGTATGTTAAAAATTGCTCCTTTCCTATCAATGTGCTGATTCCCTTTTTTACACCAGAATCTATAAGTAAACATTAGGAGAGTGCCTCAGAGTGAGAGTGGAATGGGGTCATACCATTCTGAGTTACAGACTCCTTCCCCTTTCCAGTCCTGAAGCACTGCACTGTCAAAGTATACCCAATGCATAGCATAGCGGGACCAGGTCAGAAACGGCCCTTTTTCTGGGCTATAACTTTCAGTCTAGGCCCCATTAAAGTGGTCAAAGGAGACTGCCATCTGAAAGCAATTAGTGGTCTTACATGGCATTTACTGTTAAACCTCAACTGTGTTCCAAGCAAACAGGAGCCCAGAGCTTTGGACTCACCCATGCTGGTCTGATGCACACCCGTACCCCAGTAACTCAGCTTGTTATTCAAGCCCTGAACCTTTTGCTTGAGTGTCCTATTCATCGCGCTACTTGTCACAGCACATTTCATACATATTAAACTATTGTTCTGTGTTGGATTATCCATTCTATCCTTTATCCATGCTAGCCATTGTCTTAACCATGTTATCTGCACTCCAGTCTGATGTTATCTCACCGCTGTCTCCAACTCCTCATGACATCCCACTCCCTTACTTGGTCTGTTGTGCCAAATACAGTTCTTAGTTGTCTGACTTGTGTTACCCAACTTGGTGTCCCCTGCTCCAGCTGCTGTCTGAATTAATGTAATACCCTTGCCTGGCCCATTCACCATACCCCATTGCCAATGCCTCAGTCTGAGCTAATCCATCCCCCATTGACTCTAACCATTCCCCTAGCCCACTCTATTCATTTCATGTTATTTTATCCTACTGCTCCAGCATGGCCTGATCATTATGCTCTACCCATTGGCCTTGGATATATTCCTCATCCTTCTGTCTTTGTACTGTCCACACTAACCACACTAAATCTGCTCTGGCCTTATCCATTTTTCATTCCTTCACTACCTCAGTTCAGCACATCTGAGTTAACCTATTGATGTGGCCTTTTCCACCCCTGCCAAAACAGCTTCTTTTCTAGTGAACACATTTGATTCCTGTGTCATACCTGACCTTTGACCCTAAATCACTGTTCCAAAATTCCCCATATGTTATTCTGTTGTCCTGACTTGGCCTATCCACTTTAAGGTATGCCTTTATCCTGCTCCAACTGACACCTGCTACTTCATTATGCATCATCTTTTGAATGAGACTTTCAGACTTCAAAGACATCTCAACCATCTTCACTTGTGCTGTACACCCCTACTAGCCTTGCCCCCCAAGCCATGTCCATTTTTGTTACCCACTACTCCAGCTAAGTCCATCATAGTTCCATGGTGGACTGAAATACCTCTTCCATGCCTTGGTTCCTCCATTTCCTCCTACCTCTTAAAAAAACACACTGGATTAAAACTGACTGAAATCAAGGTCTTGTTCAGCAAATGGAACTATGACAGTCAGCATCAGCTGTGCTCTACTCCATTGATAACCACACATGCAAAACCCTTTGGAGTTCTTTTCTTTATCCACAATTTTCAGTGTGCATCTACAGTGAGATCCTCGTGATGTTTTGTTGTGCAGAGAAAACTGTTACCAAACTCTGCAGGCACAGATTAGGAAAATGGCCTTGAACATTCTCACATGTAAGAGGTTACCAGGAAGATCAAAGAGCTACTAGTTGCCTGAATTGGTGGTCTGGGGCAAGTGGAATTATAAGTGCACAGCAGGAAGAAGTGTGTGTGTGGGAGAGTGTTCCTGCTGAAACYCAGCAGTATTTGACTTGCAGAACACAGCCTATTCCAGCTTTATGAGCTGATCACATTTGAAAGTGTCTCCAGATTTGCCTGGGAAGACAGCTGCAGCAAAGGATCTTTGATGAATATGACTGTAGGAGGCTGTAAGATTCACCTTGGCATATTCAGAGTACCTACATTAAACTACTCTCCCAGGCTGGCCTTTTAGATCTGTTTATCAATATCAACATACTGCTCTCTTCTGGCTTACCCAGTATGTACTGCTGTTTGCTCTCCTCCCCATGTGTTTTGTCATAAGCCTTGCCTCATTCCTCAGTTGTGTATTATGTTCTGATTTGATCTCCTGAGCATAAATCACAGCCTTTCCTTAGCTTGCTCCATCACTGTTTCAGGCTGCACATTCCACATTACAACACTCTGTAGACTAGCAGCATCTAACCCATTGCCTGATCAAGCACTTTCCTGCCACCTGTTACTCTGGTATGGTCTTTACTTGCTTAGCTACTGTTGGTCCTGATCATGACATATTTGAACCATGTGAGCACATAGCCAGCTATCTGACGTGGACCTCCCCTCTTCACCCAGACCCCTGGTATGCTACATTCATGCCAAGCCCATCCCTCAGGCTCATTCAGTCACATTCTGTCACCATTGAATCATAGAATCGTTTAGGTTGGAAAAGACCTTTAAAATCATCGAGTCCAACTGTTAACCTAACACTGCCAAGTCCACCACTAAACCGTGTCCACATGACACATAAAGTGCCACATCTACAGGTCTTGTAAATACCACCAGGGATGGTGACTCAACCACTTCCCTGGGCAGCCTGTTCTAATGCTTGACAACCCTTTCAGTGAAGAAATTTTTCCTAATATCCAATCTAAACCTCCCCTGGTGCAACTTGAGGCCTTCCTCTTTCCTTTTGTCCTATCACTTGTTACCTCGGAGAAGAGACCAATACCTACCTTGCCACAACCTCCTTTCAGGTAGTTGTAGAGAGCAATAAGGTCTCCCCTCAGCCTCCTTTTCTCCAGACTAAACCATCCCAGTTCCCTCAGCTGCTCCTCATAGGACTTGTTCTCTAGACCCTTCACCAGCTTCCTTGCCCTTCTTTCGACAAGCAAATAGTTTCCATCTGGAAACCAATAGTTTCCAGATGCCTGACAGCAGTGCAACATCTTCTTTGATCTAGTACATCCATAAAGACTCTCAGCTGCTTAAGTCCTCCTTTCTGCTGGGTAACCCCAGTGCGGCAGGGCTAGGGGGAAGATTACTTCAGGCTGTTGTTTTCTGCTGTTCCTGCTGGTTCACAGGCAAGAAGTAGCTTGCAATGAACGCTGATGGGCAGCAGATGGGAGCAGTAACCTGAGTATGTGCTGCAGGCACCATCTCCAGAAACAAGAGTGCCAACTGCTAGAGCTGTTACTGCAGAACGGAGAGTTTGGCGGAGGTGGAAGGGGGGGGCTGTTCATCAGACTTGCAGAACTGTGCTACAAGAACTGCTGGAGTTATTTCTGAAGATGGCTTGGTGTACGGCTGGCAAATTCATTGGCAGTGGAGAATAGTGTGGCCACAAGATTGACCTTTGTCTCCTTCCTTAGCTTGATTCACTTTTGCATCGCAGCTAACCCGGTCTGGCTTCATGTTTTGCCCACTACCTCAATCTTTATGAATGCTGCCCTGTTCTGGTACATTCATTTAGACTCATTGCCTAGCCTGGCCCATATATATTTTCTTAGACGCCTGGATATCCCATGCCCCAGTACTATCAAACCTGACCCACAGCCTAGTATCTCTATTTAGAGTCCATACTTTCCCTCTTAAGCCACTGATTTATCATGCTATAGACTAGTCCATAGGTCATAACACACTGCACTATTCTGATTCATACTTGTCACTGACTTCCTGGTCTGCTCCACCTGACGCTTAGCCTGTTCCACCCACCACAATTCCCTGACATAGCCAGTCCTTCTACATTCACCAGCTGGACTGGCCTGGTCTGTTAGTATTCCGCTGCCCTGGACAGATTCAGCTACATGTCTTTTCCTCCCCCAGGTGCCAATGAAAATATACAGCCTCCTGTTCACTCAGTTTCCCTTGTGAGAAAACTGGCTTATGCCTGGGAATTCTTTTGGATGCAACACATTGAATTTCCTTCAAACACTTGGCTGACAGACTCTACCAGAGAGTGAGCCTGACCTCTGAAGGCAACAAGCTGTGAGTTCTGTCTTATGTTCCCTGCCTACAGATCCACCTGCATTTCAGATTCCTGCAGCCAATGGATAAAGAAGCTTGTAATGATCTTGTACAGGCTCTAGGTGGAGCTTATAACCTAAAATATGCAACAAGCAGCTAATGTGCTAGCTGCAAGATTTATTTTTCCAGAAGGAGGAGTTTAGATAGGAGTCTTCGTTCTCCTTCAAAAAGTCCTGAGGCTTCATGAACCTTTGTCTTACAGGGCCAACCCTCCCTTAGTGTCAGGTGTTAAAAGCCAAAGGTTTCTGAAGGTGGCACAAATTTTAATAAGGAGACCAACAAGCAGAAAATAATTGATTCCCACTGGGAGCATGGATGGTAACTTACACTGCTGCCTTGCCCTGGTCCATTCAGTTTAACAAAATGGCAGAACTGGCCTATAATAGCCCTTTGATTTGGTGTGTTGAACCCTAATGCAATTCCTGGCCTTGACAGACCTTACTAAGACATTATACAAACATGGTTCCAAAAATCAATCAACTGCCTGGCCTCATTCAAAAAAAAAAAAAAAGGGGGGGGGGGGGCAGGGGGAAGGGATTACTGTTATAGCTTTGTCCACTCCTGTCCAGAGGGACCTGGACAAGCTGGAGAAGTGGGCTCGTGTGAACCTCATGAGGTTCAATAAGGGCAAGTGCAAAGTCCTGCACCTGGGTTGGGGCAACCCCTGGTATCAATACAGGCTGGGGGATGAAGGGATTGAGAACAGCCCTGCCGAGAAGGACTTGGGGGTACTGGTGGATGAAAAGCTGGACGTGAGCCAACAATGTGCGCTCGCAGCCCAGAAGACCAACCGTATCCTGGGCTGCATCAAAAGAAGCATGGCCAGCAGGTTGAGCAAGGTGATTCTGCCCCTCTACTCTGGTCTGGTGAGACCCCACCTGCAGTACTGTGTCCAGCTCTCGAACCCTCATCATAAGAAAAACACGGACCTGTTGGAGTGGGTCCAGAGGAGGGTCACAAAAAAAGATCAGGGGGATGGAACACCTCTCCTATGAAGAAAGGCTGAGAGAGTTGGGATTGTTCAGCCTAGAGAAGAGAAGGCTTTGGGGAGACCTTACTGCAGCCTATCAGTATTTAAAGGGGGCTTATAGGGAAGATGGGGACAAACTTTTTAGCATGGCCTGTTGTGTCAGGACAAGGGGTAATGGTTTTAAACTAGAAGAGGGTAGATTTAGAGTAGATACAAGGAAGAAATTTTTTATGCTGAGGGTGGTGAAACACTGGCAGAGGTTGCCCAGAAGGGTGGTAGGTGCCCCATCCCAGGAAACATTCAAGGTCAGGCTGGACGGGACTCTGAGCAACCTGATCTAGTTGAAGATGTCCCTGCTCATTGCAGGGAGGGTTGGACTAGATGACCTTTAAAGGTCCCTTCCAACCCAAACTATTCTATTCTATGATTCTATAATAATGTAATACCTTGACCCAATACATGGAACTTACTGTGATGATCTGAGTTAGCCCACCCAGGGTACACTAGTCCCTAGCCTGTCTATCTGTGGTCAACACTCTTCTCTAGGAAAGCTGATTAAGTTAAGATAGAGGATTAATTGATTAGTTGGTTAATTAAAAGTGTATGAAGCAGGTCTCTGATGTCCATAATTACAATCTGGGACTTCTTTGATCTGAAATTTTACCCTTGCCTTTCCAGAAATTGGGATAGGCCCTAAGACAGATTGAACTTGGATCCACTCCTGAGGACTAATCTGTCTAGTCATGATTGAAAGTGCTTCAAGCTCATCATGGGTGACCTGGGACAAAGATCGTCTAAGAAAGAGCTCTTTGTCAAGATATTCTAGTCCTATATCAGTCTAATTATAGGCAAGGTGAAAATCATAGCACTGTTATTTCATCAGTAATATATATGAGTGCAGAGAAAGCAGTGGAGCTATCTTGACTACATTAACCTGACATTTTCCCTCATTAAAGACAGTTAATGGGATCTGGATATCTGGTGCGCATTCTCTGCCTTGAGATCAAAATTATTTACTTCTTATTTGAGTCTTATGTGTCAGTCAACTATCCTACTCATTTCTTGCCCAGATCCATCACCCTTAGTTCATTAGTTTAGTTTGTTCTCTTTTAAGCTCTGAAAGGCATCCTGGTAGAGTCTTACTCCTAGGTTAGGAGCAATGGAGACTTTCTGCACTGTTCTAACCTATCCATTTTAACTTTCCGTCCTGGGTTCTTTCTCCCACATCATCTCAATGTAACTCACTGGTTTATCCCAACTCACTGTCTGGCCTGACATGGTTATGTCAGCTGCTTGTTCTTGCCTGACCTCTCAAGCAAAACTACTCCATCTGGTCTGTATATATCCTCATTACTAGGTCCTTATAGCTCTTCCTGTATGAGGTGGAATAAACCACACGAGTGGGTTACAATATCCATAATCCGTTCCATCTCTGATAATGGAAGGCCTTGGCCTTGTCAACACACTATGACCTGATAATGTGTGTCAGATTGTCCAGGAGGCTGAACTATTTGTTAGCCTTTAGAGACTGACTTCTTATTCCCAATGGGGCTAGATTTGGGAAGCTAGTGAGGATAAATCTCACCAGAAATCTTTATACTTCTTTAAAAGTTGGATTGCAACTCAGCACAGACACCCTATTAAACCATCCCTTGCAGCCAGGTGTTTGACTGAATGGAAATCATAGTAAATGACGTTTACTATGGCCTTTTGGTATCTGCCCTACATTCACTCTCAGAGGGTCAAACTGATTTACAAAGAATAGGAGAAACACATCTTTCACAGATGTGTAGAGCATTTTGCAGTGTCTGAGACAAATCGTATCCACCAATGCCTAGGAACTGATTAATCTGTATCCCATAGATACGATAATTCACTTCTATACACTGTACTTCTCTGCATCATATGAAGAGTTGGCGACAATGGCTGCAACTATGTTAGTAAATCCAGCAGTGTTAGCCACTGGAATATGATCACCCATGATGCTACAAGCATAAGACAGAGGGCTAGTGCCAGGACTCTGAGTGCACTAATAGGACTTAATTGCTCTGCAATCTGCTCTGCGCTGCACCTCGGGCTTCCACCCACACCCTCTGACCAGGGGCTTTGTGTGCCTGCCCCAGCCCTCTTCCTGAGTTGCTGTCTGGATTTCCTGAGCTGACCTTTGACATGGTTTGTACCTTGTCTTTGCCTGAGGATCACTGGCTCTCAGCTGTTCTTGTCACCACCCTGCTCTGCTTACCTGTTTCTAGGCCTACAGGACTGTATCCTGTCATTGGGCTTGTGTTGTGGCCACCCTCAGCTCATGGGTGCCTTCCTTTAGGGAGCAGCACCGCTCCTGCCGCTCCCTGACATGAAGAATAGCTACTATCACCCTGCTGACTACGGTCTTGCTGATACAACTGAGAGTGCAGTTGATTGCCTTTGTTCTAAGAGAGAACTACTGACTTCTGCTCAGCTTGCTGTCCACGAGGACCTCCAGATGCTTTTCTACAAGGCTGTTTTCTAGTCAGTCAAACTCTACCCTGTCCTGTTGCGTGGTGTTACTCTGGCCCAGGTGCAGGACTCTCTATTTGTCTTTGATGAACTTCATGAGGTTTCTATGAGCCCATTTCTCTGGGCTATTGATACCCTCTGAATAGAAGGTCTGCCCTCCAGCATATAAAGACTCTCCTCAATTTGGTATCACCCACAAATTTGCTGTATGTACTCCAACCCATTGTCCAGGTCTTTATTAAAGACATGAAGCAATATTGGTCCCTGAAGGACTCCACTAGTAACCAGATACCAGCTACGCTTTATAGCAATTATCACAATCTTTTAAATCTAGTTGTCCAGCCAATCTTCCACCCACTGTACTGTCCAGTCATCCAGTTCATACCCCATTAATTTGACCACACTATGGGAGACTGTTTCAAAGGCCCAACTGAAGTCAATGTACACAACATCCAGTGATCTCCCCCTATGCCCAGAGCCAATTATGCCATTACAGAAAACAATCAGGTTAGTCAGGCATGATTTGCCTTTGGTGAATCCATGCTAGCTCCTCCTAGTCATCTTCTTCTTGCTCATATGGCTTGAAATGCCTTTGAGGATTTACTCCATAACCTTCATGTAGATTGTGATGAGGCTGCTTGTCTTGTAGTTCCCTGGATACTTCTTGCTTTTCTTTCAGGTGGGAGTAACATTTGCCTTTTCCAGTTGTAAGGAACCTCTTCCAACTGCCATGGCTTTTCCAGGATGAGAGTAGCCTCACAACAACATTGGCCAGCTCCTGCAGTTGCACAAATGAGAGCCATGCAGTGCTGTGGACTTGTGTATGTCCAGCTGTCTTAAGTGCTCCTGAATGCTATCTTTCTCTCCTATGAGTAATGCTCTGCAGGTTCTGCTGGAGGACCACAGAGGCATGAAGGCAGACCTTACTAATGAAAACAGAGGCAAAATCAAAATTCACTTTTGCTGCCAGTGTCATTTTAGAAGCTCTTCCTGTTGCTTTTCACAACCCTTGCTGGTTTCAGTTGGGTAATTTTATTTTGGCTTTCCAGCTGTCCTGGGTCCTTTGGTGAATTATCCAGGGCTATCTCCTTTGAAATCCTGCCAGAAACATCCTGAATAAGCAGACATCTGCTCTCCTGAAGTGCAGCTCTGTGATTTTGCTTTGCTCATTTGCTCTCAGGATTTTAAACTCCATAACCTCACAGACTCTGCAGACAAAGTTGCTCTCAACCTCCAAATCCTTGACCAGTTCTTCTTTCTTTGTGAGCAATGAGTACAGCAGAACACCTCCCCATGGCAGTTTTTCATCACCTGCAACAAGAAATTGATTTAAACACAACATTTAATAATACAGTTATAATGTAGACATAATTCTAGTTGTAAATTGTATAGTTAATATAGGTCTCTGTGTATACTGAATCATGGAATCAGAGAATCTTTTAGGTTTGGAAGGGACCTCTTAAGACCATCTAGTCCAACCCCCCTGCTCAAGCAGGGTCAGCTAAATCAGGTTGCCCAGGACAATGTCCAGTCAGGTTTTGAGTATCTTCAAGGTCAGAGATTCAACCTCTCTGGGCAACCTGTTCCAGGCTTTGACCACCCTCACAGTAAAAAAGTGTTTTCCTGTGTTCAGATGGAATTTCATGTATTTCATTTTGTGCCCTTTGCCTCTTGTCACATCACTGGACACTACACACAGATAAGATCCCCTGAGCCTTCTTTTCTCCAGGCTAAACAATGTCAGCTCTCTCAGCCTCTCCTCATATGAAAGTTGCTGCAGTCCCTTAATCATCTTTGTGGCCCTGTGCTGAGCTCAGCCCAATAGCTACACATCTTTCTTGCACTGGGGAGCCCAGGAATGAACGTAGCACTCCAGATGTGGCCTCAACAGTGCTGAGTAGAGGGGAAGGATCACTTTCCCTGACCTGCTGGCAGTGGTTTTCCTAATGCAGCCCAGGATGCTGTTGGCCTTTTTTTCTGTGAGGCTGCATTGCTGGCTCATGCTCAGCTTGTTGCCCAGGACCCCCAGGTCCTTACCTGCAGAGCTGCTTTCCAGTTGGTTGGCCTCCAACCTGTACTGGTGGCTGAGGTTACTTCTCCTTAAATGCAGGACTTGGCATTTCCCCTTGTTGAACTTCACGAGATTGCTCTATACAGAATATGTATATAATATATATGTGCATATAATTGTTATAAATCGCTATGTAGTCTCTGGTGACTTCAGAACAGTACCATTGGTTTATTTCAGCTGAAGATTCGCCCCTATAAACTTCTAAGGTATTCTTGGTGCTATGTCCTAAGCATTATGTACTCTCTCACACACACTGAATTTGGGTCATCAAATTTCAGTTGCAGCTGAAATCCATGTAGGAAAGCACGTGTACATAGCGGAGGGCTGGCATTCCCCAAAGTGTCTGGGAAGTAAGCAGATTGAAATCAATATCTTGCATTCCAGTAGTGTCACAGAAATTTGTGCATGCTGGGGATCAGCTTGATTGGCCTCAGACAAGCTATGTGACCTTATGCCAGCTGAAAATTTTACCTTCTTTGTGTCAGAGGAGTGATAACAATATATCCTTGGCATAGACACAGCTAGTTCATTCCAAAGGATTGGTACTCACTTACATTACTTGGTGATTTGCCCACAGCTTTGAAGGGATAGTACCAATATACCTCAGTTAAAAACTTGGTCCATTCTGCTCATATGTGGTCTCACTACAAATCCCCTCAAAGATACCCATTCACTGACACTGTGTATTTGTCTCTTTCCTCCTAAATTTCATGAACGCAGGAAAAATGGCATTTGTTTTGGAATGCTGAGACACCCTCTCTGAAAGACTACCATAGCTAAGACTATACCCAGATGACATGGAAGATAACTAAGGCCTCTCCTTATATATCTGCATCCTGGGAATTACTGTGCTATTCTATGTGCATAAATTTTCTTACAAAGCCCATAGGAATAGAGTTAGCTGGTCATCTAGACTGTGTTACAGGCTGTTCCTATGGAGACAAACATTATGGCAACTGCTATCATTAGCAATTTATGAATCTGACAAGATAATTCTGCAAAAGTCCACTCCTAAGCATCTGGGACAAGTGACCTGCAGAGTGACTGTCAGGGAGCATCAAGTGATGGCCACTGCCTAAGGGAGGGGCAGCTGTCAGGCAAACATGATAATACGGCTGGCAGGGCAGTTTCCTCACCGTAAGGACTCAGTACCTGGGTGAGACAAGCAAGGCAGGCCCAGAGATAGTAGCCAGGTTTAGCTGTTGGTCATCAGACAAATTCATGGTGGTGAAGCAGGTCCAAAGGTCAAGCCAGAAAGTCAGTTAGGGTTAGCATTCGGGTCTGGGTTTTGTGGTTTAACCCGGCAGGCAGCTAAACACCACACAGCCACTCGCTCGCTCCCTCCCCCAGTGGGATGGGGGAGAGAATAAAAAAAAAGTAGAATACATGGGTTGAGATAAAGACAGTTTAATAGGACAGAAAAGGAAGGGAAAATAATGATAATAATAATAATGATAAAAGAACATACAAAATAAGCGATGCACAATGCAATTGCTCACCACCCGCCAACTGATGCCCAGCCAGTTCCTGAGCAGCTAGTCCCCGCCCCCCCCGGCCAACTCCCCCAGTTTATATACTGAACATGATGTCATATGGTATGGAATACTCCTTTGGCCACTTTGGGTCAGCTGTCCTGGCTGTGCCCCCTCCCAGCAAGAAGCTGGGAGGGCATGAGAAGCTGAGAAGTCCTTGACTAGTGTAAGCACTACTTAGCAACAACTAAAACATCAGTGTGTTATCAACACTCTTCTCATACCAAATCCAAAACACAGCACTATACCAGCTACTAGGAAGAAAACTAACTCTATCCCAGCCGGAACCAGGACAGTATCTACCCCTTGTTCCACACCATCTACGTCATGTTCAAGTCCCACACTTTCCAATACATTCCAATTGATCACCACCACTTTTCCTGTCCTTTGATATATACACATAGATATCATTCCCTTAGTCTATGGGCCATCCCTCTGAAACGTCCATTGAATTCATTTAGTCCATGACTTTGGACTTGTAACAGTCCTTCAGGGCAGGAGAGATGGTGTGTGGTGTTGCATAGTTGAATGTTGAAGCCAGCTCTGGTTCCGTTATCGCTGCGCTCATCCGGTTCTATCGTTGTTGCCCTTTGCTCGGTTTCATCAAAGTTCATTCTTCATTAATCTGAGTGATTCTTACTGTAATGCCATTGATACGGCATATAGCAACCATAGAAGTGATGATATACAATATTATATAGCAATTAACATCATACAATTTAATTTATTGACTATTCTCACCCAAAATCAAATCCCCTTGAGATACACATCGGATTTCCCCATACTCCCGCATCACCCACCAAGTGCACCCACGTCCTTCAGCAAAAGCAATCCCATGAATGGGTTTGCCTTTGCCCGAGGCAGGAGTAAACCAGACCGTCTTCCCCAGCATATTTAGTATGTGCACTACAGGGACTTCATCCTCCTCTACAGTATGTAAAAGTCTTGATTGGGCAGGGCCAGCTCAGGTGACAGATCCCCTAGTGTTGACTAACCAGGTGGCTTTTGCTAAATGTGTATCCCAATGCTTAAATGTCCCACCACCCATTGCTCTCAGTGTAGTTTTCAGCAGTCCATTGGATCGTTCTCTTTTCCCAGAGGCTGGTGCATGATAGGGGATGTGATACACCCATTCAATGCCATGCTCTTTGGCCCAGGTGTCTAGGAGGGTGTTTCGGAAATGGGTCCCGTTGTCTTACTCAATTCTTTCTGGGGTGCCATGTCGCCATAGCACTTGCTTTTCAAGGCCCASGATAGTGTTCTGGGCGGTGGCATGGGGYACRGGATATGTTTCCAGCCATCCRGTGGTTGCTTCCACCATGGTGAGCACATAGCGCTTGCCTTGGCGGGKTTGTGGGAGKGTGATATAATCAATCTGCCAGGCCTCCTCATATTTATATTTCAGCCATCGTCCTCCATACCAAAGAGGCTTTACTTGCTTGGCTTGCTTGATGGCAGCGCATGTTTCTCATTCATGGATAACCTGTGCAATAGTGTCCATGGTCAAGTCCACCCCTCGATCACTGAGATGGGTGCGCTCAACTCCTTGACCAGACTGGCGGTGGTTTGGTACAGGTTCCGGAAGAGGTAAAGGCCTGAGCTGTAGCCGGGCCGTGAACTCCTCTAGTTTCAATCTGTTCTCTGAGAACCCACGAAGGAGCCGAGTGGCATGATGAGCATCGATACATATGAGCTTGGAACACCGATCATGTGATTGACACATGAATAGCAGGTGGCTTTTCCAAGACACATTTATCAAGGAACAAAGAAAGTTGTGGGTACAAGGAGTCTCATGCATACCTTTTCCATTGCATGTAATTTGACTACGAGCCAACCACTTTATCCCATAAATATGACAGCCCAAGCGAGCCTTCTTTGACCTCTCCCTGCTAGGCAGTGTGGTTGCATGGTGGTGATCTCCCCTTGAGCTGGGACACCTCTCAAGGTTGCCTCTCGAGGCAGAGAGTCTTTTCACCAACGGCAGATCTTGGGTAAGTGACTGATATCAGGCATAACCTTGTAGTATGGAAACTTTGGTAACTTGGTAACTTTGATTGCATGCTGAATTGATGTTAATGAAACATTACATAAATTTTGCATATATAGTCTCTTAGGCATAAACTGTTGACCGACTCTGAGACTAGGTTTGGACCTAGCCGCACCTAGACTCCATCAGCAGTTTAGAAAGCAAGGGGGTCCACTCTGAACCTTGTGACTCAAGGGAGGGTCCTCCTTATACTTTTGCGTCTGCGGTCTCTCTGTGAATCATTCCAACTCCAGTGTAACTCAATTTTCCTTTGTATGTTTCTTCCATGCAGTAATTAATAGAATGAACCTTGCCATCGAACTTCGTTAAGTTGCACTTTTACAACATCATATTAAAACCACTTTTGCTAATACCTTTGACGATGTTGCATCTCTTCCTTGATGGCCTGAGGTGTTATGGGCCCACTGAGCTATAAATAATTCACCCTTATGTTGCCAGTCCAGACCCACCTGAGCCACCTCGATCTTAGCAGCCTGATCCACCTGCTGGTTGTTTTGATGTTCTTCAGGTGGCCCGACTCTTGGGTACAGGAGCATCTATGTGATGTACTCTTACAACCAGGTTCTCTACCTGGGCAGCGATATCTTGCCACAATGCGGCAGCCCAGATGGGTTTGCCTCAGCGCTGCCAGTTGTTCTGCTTCCATTGCTGCAACCACCCCCACAGGGCATTTGCCACCATCCATGAGTCAGTCTAGAGATAAAGTACTGGCCATTTTTCTCATTCGGCAATATCCAAAGCCAGCTGGATGGCTTTCACTTCTGCCAACTGGCTTGATTCACCTTCTCCTTCAGCAGTTTCTGTGACTTGTCGTATAGGACTCCACACAGCAGCCTTCCACCTCCAATGCTTTCCCACAAGAYGACAGGACCCATCAGTGAACAGGGCATATTGCTTCTCATTTTCTGGTAGTTTATTATACAGTGGGGCCTCCTCAGCACGCGTCACCTCCTCCTCGGGGGATATTCCAAATTCTTTGCCTTCTGGCCAGTTTGTGATCACTTCCAAGATTCCTGGGTGACTGGGGTTTCCTATTTGGGGCCCGTTGTGTGATCAGTGCGACCCACTTACTCCACGTAGCATCGGTTGCATGATGTGTAGAGGGGACCCTCCCTTTGAACATCCARCCCAGCACCGGCAGTYGGSGTGCCAGGAGGAGCTGTGCTTCAGTACCAACYACTTCTGAAGCAGCTCAAACYCCTTCMTATGCTGCCAATATCTCTTTCTCAGTTGGAGTATAGCGGGCYTCGGATCCTCTGTATCCCCGACTCCAAAACCCCAGGGGTCGACCTCGAGTCTCCCCTGGTGCTTTCTGCCAGAGGCTCCAGGTACGGCCATTCTCCCCGGCTGTGGTGTAGAGCACATTTTTTACATCTTGTCCTGGCTGGACTGGCCCAAGGGCTACTGCCTGGACTATCTCCCGTTTAATTTGTTCAAAGGCTTGCTGTTGCTCAAGGCCCCATCTGAAGTCATTCTTCTTCCTGGTCACTTGATAGAGAGGGCTTATGATCTGACTGTAATCTGGAATATGCATTCTCCAGAAACCCACAACGCCTAAGAAGCCTTGTGTTTCCTTTTTGCTAGCTGGTGAGAACATGGCTGTTATTTTGTTGATCACATTCATTGGGATCTGATGACATCCATCCTGCCATTTTATTCCTAAAAACTGGATCTCTTGTGCAGGTCCCTTGACCTTACTTTGTTTTATGGCAAAACCAGCCTTCAGAAGGATTTGGACTATTCTCTCCCCTTTCTCAAAAACTTCTTCTGCTGTGTTGCCCCATACGGTGGTGTCATCGATGTGTTGCAGGTATTCTGGAGCCTCACCCTGTTCCAGTGCAGTCTGGATCAGTCCGTGGCAAATGGTGGGGCTGTGTTTCCACCCCTGGGGCAGTCGATTCCAGGTGTACTGGACGCCTCTCCACATGGAAGCAAACTGTGGCCTGCACTCTCCCACCAAAGGGTTTGAGAAAAACTCATTAGCGATATCGATGGTGGCATACCACTTGGCTGCCTTTGACTCCAGTTCATATTGAAGTTCGAGCATGTCCGGCATGGCAGCATTCAGTGGCGGTGTGACTTCGTTCAGGCCACGATAGTCTACTGTTAGCCTCCACTCTCCATTAGACTTTCGCACTGGCCATATGGGACTGTTAAAGGGTGAACGAGTCTTGCTGATCACTCCCTGGCTGTCCAGTCGATGGATCAGCTTATGGATGGGAATCGGGGGGTCTCGGTGCGATATTGCAGCTGGTGCACCATTGTGGTGGCCATCGGCACCCGTTGTTCTTCGACCCTCAGCAACCCCACAACAGAAGGGTCCTTCGAGACACCAGGCAAGGTAGACAGCTGTTTAATTCCCTCCGTCTCCAAGGCAGCTATACCAAAAGACTACCGGTACCCTTTTGGGTCCTTAAAATACCCTCTCCTGAGGTAGTCTCATGCTCTACCAACTAAGCTAGCCGTGCCAGACTATTAACTCTATCCCAGCCAAAACCAGGACACTAGGTCAGTGGGGTCCATAGCAAGCCATAGGCATGGCTGCAGTACAGCTGGAGCTGTAACTCAGGCAAGGCCAGAAATCACAGAATCATAGAATCATAGAATCATTAAGATTGGAAAAGACCTCTAAGACGATCGAGTCCAGCCGTCAGCCCAACACCACCATGCCCACTAAACCATGTCCCTAAGCGCCTCATCTACATCTCTTTTAAATAGCTCCAGGGTATTTAAAAGTATTCAACCACTTCCCTGGGCAGCCTGTTCCAATGTTTAACCACTCTTTCAGTAAAGACATTTTTCCTAATGTCCAATCTAAACCTCCCCTGGTGCAACTTGAGGCCATTTCCTCT
>JAYKAV010000687.1:24973-49038 GCA_035582835.1 Phoebastria nigripes | reverse complement strand
TTTTAGAGGGATGGCCCGTAGACTAAGGGAATGACATCTGTGTATATATCAAAAGGCAGGAAAAATGGTGATGACTATTTGGAATGTATTGGAAAATGTGAGACCTGGGCATGACGTAGATGGTATAGAATCAGGGGTAGATATTGTCCTGGTTCCGGCTGGGACAGAGTTAACTTTCTTCCCAGTAGCTGGGGGGTGTGCTGTGTTTTGGGTTTGGTATAATAGGAGTGTTGATGGCCCATTGATGTTTTGTGTGTTGCTGGGTGGTGCTTGCACTGGGCACTTTTCGGCCTCCCATGCCCTGCCAGGTGCTTGGGAAGCTGGCGGGAGGAGCATAGCTGGGGTGGTTGACGCAGCTGGCCAATGGGGTATTCCATACCATGCAACATCATGCTCAGTATAAAAACTAAGGGGGGGGGAGGGGCTCGGGGTTCCAGGATGGGCTCGTGCGTTTTGGGCATGCGTCGGTTCGGCAACACGTCGGTTCGGGGGGTGGTGAGCAGTTGCATTGTGCATTGCTTGTTTTGTATATTCTATTGTTGTTTTGTTACCACTGTTATTATTACTGTTCTACTTTGTTTTATTTCAATTATTAAACTGTTTTTATCTCAACCCGTGAGTTTTCCTACTCGTGCCCTCCCAATTCTCTCCCCCATCCCACTAGAGCAGGGGGGTGAGCGAGCGGCTGCGTGGTGTTTAGGTGCTGCCAGGGTTAAACCACGACAATACCTGTAGAAGTCCTTATTCTTCTTCACATTACTTGGAAATTTAGCTCCAGCTGTGCCTTAGCTTTCCTGATCCCACCCCTAAACTCTTGGCCAGTATCCCTATATTCTTCCTAGGATGTGTGTCCCTGCTTCCACTGCCTACGCATTTCTCTCTTGTGTTTCAGTTTGACCAGGAGGTCCTTACTCAGCCATGCTGGTCTCCTGCCTTACTTGCCTGATTCCTTGCACATGGGAATTCATAGTTCTTGTGCTCTAAGAAAAAAGTCTTTAAAGAGCTGCCAGCTCTCTTGTGCTCCTTTACTCCTGAGGGTAGTTTCCCAGGGGGTCCCATCCACCAGTCCCTTAAACAACTGAAAGTTCACTTTCCTAAGGTTTATGGTCTTGGCGATACTCTTTGCCTGGCATATATCCCTCGAGACCAGGAATTCCACCAGGGTGTGATCACTGCAGCCCAGGCTACCAGCAATCTTGATCTCTCCAGTAAGTTATTCTGTGTTGGTGAGCAACAGGTCCAGTATATAGATACAAGGTTTTTTTAATATATATATATATGTATGTATGTATGCATGTGCACACACACATATTTTTGAAGAAGATATTGATCTCTGGCACAAATTAAAAGAAGGGAGACCTGCAGTGAAGTGAATGCTTGGTCATTTGATGCTTAACCCCCCACTCCCATGCAAACAAATGGGCTGCAATAACCCTCACACAGAAGGTTGCTGAGGCCTTTAATTGTATATCTGGAGAGGAAGCATATGTGCAAAAAGAATATCCAGTGTTAAATAACTGAGGGTGGTTGCAGTCTATCCTGAAAGATGGTATTTGATGTAGCCATGGCAAGATGTTTTGAAGAGGAAAGAGCATCAATATACAGCTCACTTCAGCAGTAAGAAGTTGTGAAGTATTCCTGTAGGCTTTCAGGATAGCCCCATTTTAAATGCAGCAATCTTTTCAGCAGGTGAAATTCAAACCATCTTTAAAGGAGTCTGAGGACTGAGGTCACTGGGTATCTTTCATTTTATAATACTGAATTTCATCTGCTGTTCCATCTCCCAACCACTTAGTATTCTAAGATGCTTCAGCATTTCTTTGTGGTTACCTTTCAGTTTTTACTGCTCTGTGTAATCCTCAAACCTGGTGTTAGTCCCTGCCCACTTACTTCCTAGATCATGGGGAAAAATTTTGAACAGCCCAGTGTTAATGTGGATCCCTATGGGATTCCCCCAGTGGCCTCACTCCCCTGAAAATGCCAAATGTCTCCTCCAAATGTTTCCTCTAACCTCCAACAAGACAACCATCCTGTTTAATGCATGGCAATCTCACTTTTTAAAGAGGTCTGAGAGAGGGACCTTGTCAAAATCTTTTGGAAATTCAAATAGCAAATGCAGCAAGAAATAGTCGAAGATATGTGGAAAAGTCTTCTTTTGAGGTTTACCTGTTTTCAAAATACTTAAAACAGATGTATGAAGTCTGTCTCCCTTTCACAGATGTCCTGGTGCCTCCCTCATACCCCACATCCTTCCTTTGCACATTAGTCCTCCTCTTTACTATAACCCTTATTGCCACACAGACTGGTCTCTGGTTTCCTTGAGGTGAAGCAGCTGTCCACAAAAACGGCACCACATTTACCATCTGTCCTTGTCTCTGGGGCAGCAGGGAGCATTGACTGCCCATGTGCGATGCCTAGGCCAGCAGGCTGGGCCGTGGCTGTCCCAGAAAGAGTGGGGCCATCCAAGGGGAGGTTAAGTACAGGCCTTTCTGTCCACTGCAGCACATACAGGGACCAGTGTGCAGAGGGCCAAGAGCCCTCCCTGGTCATGAGGAGCAGGAGCTGGAGAGAAAGCTGACAACATTGGCCGTGATTTTCCTAACCTTTTATTTGGTTCTGTCTCACCCAACAATCACTAGGATTGTTTCTCTGTTTATGGTTAGTCTATGTTTAAATAAAGGCTTTATTTGAATAACTAACTGGCTTTTATTACCTGCTTCTGAAGAAAGGCAAAGAGGCTTGCCTCTGAGGTGCAATTGCACTTCTTAATGCCTCTGATTGAGAAGACCTTTGAGCATAATTCAGATGGATTTTTTGGACCTGATACAACATGCATAAAAAGGGACACTGCACTAATTAATGTCTCAGCGGAGCTGCCCAATATAACTGCCACCCCCCCACCAATCTCACTGTTATCCTGCTGTATTTTAATTATGAAATTGACCTACTTAATTTTGAAGACAGCTGGCCTTCAGAGTCAAGCAACACTTTGAGAAATAATGTCATGCTTGGTGTTGGTTTCATTACTAGCATCACAGTCAAGCAGCATCTCAGGGTGACTTCAACCCTCCAGCCATACACTCACCATGCAGGTCACTGAGCAAGCACTGAGGACCAAATTGCTCCAAGAGCTGGTCCCAGGCCCTGGCTCTGCTCCCAAACACACTGCAGTTGCACAGTGAAACATCCAAGTTACAGATAATACTACTGCAAGGAAAAAGCGGAAGAGCTTGCCTGTCAAGGGTGTGGTGTCCTCATGAGTGGAGATTTTAAAAAACAAGTTGGATGTACTCCATACCGATATAGCTATATAGCTAAGTGTATGATGTATGCTGCAATGATTTCACTCCCATGTGCCACACACAGCAGTCGGGCTGTTTCATGCAGGCAGGAATGACAAATTGCTGCTGTTATCTCTGCGTAAGGTGCATCCCCTGTTTCACAGTTCCTGCAAACTTCAACAGAACAGCTCCATTTTTTGGACATTCTGGCATCATTAAAGCAGCTTAAACATCTCTAAAGCTACAGCATTGGATAACTTGCAGGGAAGGATGGTAAGTTATCTCCTGAAAAGTTATCTGAATTATTATTAATGGCTTTTAACAATTCTTGGAACAATGGGGAACTCCTTGAGGATTAACAAAAGAAAAAAAAAAACAAACAACCCCCAAAACAACAAGATATTCTCTTTCCTCTTCCAAGAAAAAAAAATGAAACAAAACTCTAGTGTTGTGCCAGTATTTAAAAAATGACAAGCTGCATGGTCAGTGTAAGTACAGCTTATCAGTCTGAAATCTCCCAGGCAAACCAGCAGAACAGTTGACATTAAAGGATATCATAAGTAAAACCAACCAATATGGTTTCACAGAGAACAGTTTTCTGTAAACAGTATTTTTTAATTAATTACAAGTCTGGGTTGGTAAAAGTAGCTATTGACATGGTAAATTTCTGTAAGGCATTGTTCTTGGCCCCACATGTTATACCAATGTTGGTGGAGCACATTAAATGCTAGTTAGTAAATAAACGTAAATAAGGATTTGTCCTAGAGAATCCCAGAGTCTGCAGCTATTTGGCATCTTTATCAAGAATGTTAATGAAATTATAAGACAATTGCAAAGAAAATCTGCAGATTAAAAAAGCTGATGACAAATGAAAGCAATGAAAAGATTGATTATACAACAAAGTTTTCTGGAAAAGCTGCTCAACAAAAAATACAGTTATTAAGGTCTCTGCTAGAGTAATTCTGTGAAATATATCATAATGTTTTAGAAAGGACAGATGAGTTCATCATGTGCTATCTGGCCTTAAACTTTGTTAACTTGAATTTCTAGAAACAAAGGAAATGGGCCCTCAGATGCATTTTCAGAAGAATTGAAAAATGCGCTTAAGAGGGTAAATCGCAAACTGAATGTAAACAGTGTAATGAAGCAGTTGACAAGGAAAAAAAGAGGTAGCGAAGAGCAGAGCAACATCATCATTGTATTCTACATAAACCACACTATTACAGAATATCGCAATTGGTTCCTGGTTTGTGGCTCTGGACTTAAAAAGCCAAAAATACACTGATCAATATATAAAATGTCAGCAAAGAACAACAACAAAAGAAAAAAAAACCAAAAAACTGTTTTGACTGAGACTAGCAAGTCTCTTTAGCTCATATAGCAAATTATGTATAGACTTTTATGACTACAAATATGCAGGAAGAAATTTCTGATACCATAAAGCTATTTAAGTTACCAGGATGGAGCAATATGAGATGCAGAGGCTGAAATTAAAAAAAGTTCAAATGAGAAGACACATTATTTTTAGTGTAATTAATCATTGGAACAATTATCGAGTGACTAGCTGGTCTCTTTTATCATTCCACCTCCGCCCCCAAACTGGATCTCTTTCTAATTATTTGCTCAAAAAGAATTTATAAGAGCAAGGCCAAGTTTGCTGGGGCAATGAGTGGTGTCCCTCAAGGGTCCATGTTGGCACCAATACTATTTAATATCTTCATCAATGACGTAGACAGGGGGATTGAGTGCAAGTGTGCAGATGACACCAAGCTGCGTGGTGCAGTTGATTCGCTTGAGGGAAGGGATGCCATCCAGAGGGACCTTGACAGGCTTGAGGAACAGGTGCATGTGAACCTCATGAAGTTCAACAAAGCCAAGTGCAAGGTCCTGCACATGGGTCAGACCAATCCCCAATATCAATACAGCCTGGGGGATGAATGGACTGAGAGCAGCCCTGTGGAGAAGGACTTCGGGATACCAAAAAATTGGACATGAGACAGCAATGTGTGCTTGCAGCCCAGAAAGCCAATCATATCCTGGGCAGCATCAAAAGAAGTATGGCCAGCAGGTCGAGGGAGGGGATTCTGCCCCTCTACTCCACTCTCGTGAGACCCTGCCTGGAGCACTGTGTCCAGCTCTGGGGCCCACAGTACAAGAAAGACATGGACCTGTTAGAGCGGGTCCAGAGGAGGGCCACAAAAACAATCAGAAGGCTGGAATGCCTCTCCTATGAAGAAAGGCTGAGAGAGTTGGGGTTGTTCAGCCTGGAGAAGAGAAGGCTTCAGGGAGATGTTATTGTGGCCTTTCAGTATATAAAGGGGCTTATAAGAAAGATGGAGAGAGACTTTTTACCAAGGCCTGCAGTGATAGGACAAGGGGTAATAGTTTTAAATTAAAAGAGGATATATTTAGACCTGGACAAAAGGAAGAAATTGTTTACGGTGAGGGTGGTTAGACACTGGAGCAGGTTTCCCAGAGAAGCTGTGGATGCCCCATCATTGGAAGTGTTCAAGGTCARGYTGGACAGGGCTTTGAGCAACCTAATCTAGTGAAAGATGTCCCTGCCTGTGGCAAGGGGTTTGGACTAGATGGTCTTTAAAGGTCCCTTCCAACCCAAACCATTCTATGATTCTATAGGGTAGAATTTTGACCTGGATTTGCAAAATGTTAGGCTAACTGAACTCTTAACAATGGATTGAACAGTAGACTCATGGATGCTTGAACAGTAAATCTTAGCATGGTAGGCTGTAGTACAATTAGCTGGTTTTATATGTTATTTATAGCCCTGGATACACATGATGATGTGAATTCCCCAATTAAAATACCTTCCTTGAGGCTGTATTTTCCCATGCCCTCAGAGCAGTAGAGCATTGCTGCAGTCATATTGGATAGCCTGCCTTAGTCCATCTACAGCAGGATGCAGGTGCTCCCGAACAGATAACACTCCTCAAAAGCAGTGGACTGTGCTGGTGCAGCAGTGCCACCACCTCTTACCAGCTTGAGCCAATCCAGCAAATGATCTGCTGTAACACTGATGGAGCATGAATGGACTGTTGGATAATGATTTTTTTCGACATGCCATGTTATGTGGGGAAATACGTTGTTGATGTAACTCTACAAAATCCAGGTGGTCACGAAGTATCCATGTCCAGAAAGCAGGTCCAGTTAGTAACTCATAAATGACAGCAAATAGGACTCTAGACTGAAATCCACTAAGAAAAACCTTTAATACATGGGTTTATCGTGTTGTCCATCTATTGGGCGGGAAGGTAGTAAACGTGTGGTTTAGCAGTGTACAGTTAGTAAAGTACAGTTGTGTAGAGTGGAGTACTGAGGAGAAATGGTGCAGACAACTGAACAGCACCAGAGTATGCAGGACAACCAAGTGGGCAGGCTGGGATGTGTTGTGCAAGTAGGGATGGTACCAAGAACACTACACACCAAACAGACAAGAAACCACATTCTTGCACTGGTGACATTTTATTTTGTTGTCTTCTGATCTTGTCCCTCTTACTGCAAACATTATACACCCTGCACAGAAGTCCACATATTTATACTTTCAGCGCAGCACTGCAACCACAGTGACAACTGGTTCCAAAAGGCAGTGTAACTACTGCATGTAAATCACAATGGAGCACTGCATGCTGTCTCACTACCATATAGGTGTTAGTCCCCATGAGAGACAGACCATGCTCAGCTGGGGTCTGCTTTGGTTATTATATGGGAGAGGCAGTTCTTGAGAATACCCTGGCCATACAGCACTTCCCACTGTCAGGGCCAATGTGATGATTCTGGTAATAACACATACATATAAACCTGCCTGTTCACCAGGCACTGCAATGGCTTCCCTGTGAATTTCAGCACCAGCAACTTTGGTAGACAGTGAAAATTCACAGGGAGGTAACATGGAGCCAGCTGCCTATCTTCTTGCCTGCAAAACTGGAAAAGATCAAATTTTGCAACTTCCTGGTACAGTGGGTCTTTGGGTAACAGAAATTCTGGAGAACCCGTTCTCTGAAAGACAGAGTAGGACTGCGTAAGCTGCTGCTTCCTAGTAGCTTCTATGACATCTGCTGCATTTATGGAGCACAGGAAGATATTCCCTATGATCCAGAGTCCATGCCAACATGTGACTTAAAATAATGAACCCTCTTCTTCTAAGCTTTTCCACACAGGGAAGCCACTGCTAATATACATCATTCACACAAAGGAAGCAGTATTGAAAAGAAACAGGTGATATAAGACAACGAAGGTGTTGCCTACAGTGCAGAAAAAAAGGACGCTATGGGAGCGTGGGCATGACAAAGAACAACACACTGGCAAGGTAGTTCAATGGAACCTGGGTTTCAGCATTAGCAAGACTGCTATTGCAGGTATGCACTGTCTTGCAGTAAGTTTGTTTCCCAGGTGAGTCTGAAACAAGTGGTCTTCAGAGGGCCCATGAAGGCCATTTTATTACATTTGTTATTGGGGGTCTCTGAAAGGCCAGTGAATCTCCAGAAGGCTGGAGAGTATTCATTCCTCACTGGACTGGAAGACCCTCTACATACATTCAATGCCCAGTGCTACAGAATACAGATGCTGGGGGAATATTGGGTTCCTGATGAGGGTAACAATGATGTCCCATCACTTCCAAGCAGACCAGAGCTCATGTGCTACTGTCTGGTGCTGAGCCTAAACATCAGTGGAGGAAGTAGAGACAGTGTCTTGTACACGCTAGGAAGGTATTTGCTCTTCTGTGGCAGCCTTGCTGACAACAGACAGGACAGTTACAAGGCAAGCTAAAGCCTTTGTATTCTGCACAGCACTGCTTAGTTTGCGTGCATACTGTGCAAGAAAGGATTCTCCCCTTAAAGAGACCTAAACACTGTGCTAGTCAGTCCCTTATAAGGAAAACTACTAAAAAAGAACCCTGATCTCACCCATCAGAGGAAGATGACAAAACAGACAGCTGCTGTACTGAAAACCACTAAACAAGCAACTAATGTGACCCAAACCCAGACTGTAATCAGAGCAGGAACTACACTGGGTACACTGCTAGTGCCACTGTCCAAGGAAACTACACCAGGAGAGGCAGCCTCTGTACCACAGCTTTGGTTTGAAGTCTCTCACAACTGACCAGAAGCAACAGTTTCAAAATCAAGGTCACCGAGTAGAACGGAGTCACAGTCCCAAAGACATTCAGTTGCTTGTATTAGTGCTGTGGGTTATGAGCCTGACAGAATTGGGGCTTGTAACTGAAAAGCTTTAGGATTACTCCTTCTCTTCTTCCAGGGATTTACTTCCGGCCTCGCCTGCGGCTGGTTTTTGGAAATTCGGCTCTCTGTGCAACYTGGGGCTCCCCCTCCTCACTACTCACGCTCTCATTGTCCACCCGCTGTGGACGACCTCTCTTACTTCTCCTCATTTTTTCAACTCCAGCAGTGGGGAGCTTCTTGGCAGCCAGGGTCCCAGTTCTCTTCTTTTTGCCCCGGGTCACAGGACGTTTCTTCCGTTGCTTCCTCTGCTCTTCTCTTTGGCGGATTTTCATTAGCTTCTCAAAGCTTTTGGTGGTAGTTGTGTTCACATCAAACCAGTCCTGGAGGGTTTAGAAGGGAACAGGTTGGTACTGATGGTGGAAATACCATATAAAGCCTATCAGAGCTTATAATAAAGCCACCTTGTGGGACAAGGGTTTCCTGAAATGTGAGATCTGGAAAGGCAGCTGCCTAACAAAGCTCTTCTGTTCTTCAGTGTTCCTCCTCAGGTGTCACTCTGTCTCAGAGGATTCAGATTTGATTTGGCAATTGCCTGGCTAAAGGCATGGGAAATGCTGAAGTGCTGAATTGAGCAGCTGCAGCTTGGGACAAGACGTGACACAACACAACAATTGCTCCCCAGACCAATGCAYAAGACCAGCGATGTTTAAGCAAATCAAAGGCCACTTGAGTCTGGGACCCTGTTGCCAGCAGTAAGCAAGGAAAAAATAAAACAGGGCAAGCATCCAGCATTTCCTTCCCAAGACACCCTCCCCACCTCCAACAACCTGGGGTTTGAGGACTTCCATTCTGCCTGCCTTACCTCAGCATGCACAGAGTTGATGTGATACTTGACCCCGCTCTCTGAAATGAACTCCTTCTCACACAGGAGACACTTGTATTTACCAGCCACAAAGTCTCCCTGGCACCAAAACAAAAAAATCCATCACCAGTTGCTGCCTAGAAGGCTGATACACCTATATATTGTATTTGAATCTTGCTCAGATATAACCCAGCAGTAAGAAGTAGAAACTCTTATTCATACCAGACAATGCTTTAGCTACAGGAGCACTGACATTATTGACCAGTTATGCCCACAAAGCATAGGACTGCTCTGTGAGATGTTACAAGGTCTCCAGCACTGTACCTGGAAAAAATGCTCTTGTAGCTGTGAATCTACAGGCAGGACTGCAGTTTCACTGAAATGCATGCCATTAAGATGCTTCCTCCTTGCCTCAAGCGGTGTTTGAAATGGCAACCCCATTAGCACATAGGGAAGCACTCAAATTGTGGGGAACTCAGATTAGCAGATGGCAGGACAACAGCTTGAATAAAGAGATATCTGAGGGACAGGGACAGTCAGGCTATTTGTATAAAAGATAGTGAGTACAGGAAGGCTACCAACCAAGGTACACGTGCCAAGGTGAGATTTGAGTCCTGAGACACTGGCATATACAGATTCACAACCCTGAAACAGTAAAAAAAGTGCATGTCAGCAAAACTCCAGTAAGAAATCACTTCTTCCTGCACAAGAAAGTCTTACTCTCTGGAAGACAATTCCAAAAGGGGTAAGAGAGGTAGAGGGAGGGAGATACTGAGTCCTACAAAGCCAGAAAGCTTCTGGTAAAAAGACTGTTAAAAGAGACTTAAGCTTTCAGTAAGTTAAATATTTCCAGTTTCTGAGCACATTTAGACATAATAAAGAGATTCCTGTCACAGTTACATTCACCCTCTATCAAAAGCCTGAGTAAAATGATAGAGTTTGCATTTTGCCTAAAGTGCAGCAAAGATTAATTTCAAACAAAGCACAGGGGCAAGTACAAGACACTTCAATCTCTCCTGCCCTGCTCGTGTATCTAGTGGCACAGAGCAGAAGTACTGCATCCGACATCAATGGTCTCAGTTAAAGGGCAGCTTTACAGGCCTGCCCCATGTGGAGCTTTAGGCATCAGTCTCAGCATACTAGATCATGCTCATCTGACAGCCCAGACCCTGAAACAGGAGGTAGATGCAAGACAAGCTTCTGGGTTACTGGTCGGTGAAATAGGACAGCTGCTTTCTGGGGACAGCTCCATATACAACATTATGTTGCAACTCTTACGATCCAAGCCTGAAAACTGGGGAGAGAGTGCTGGGGGTGGGGTAGGGCGTGGGGAAGGCATTGTCTCTACACCAAACCCAGATGGAAGCCACCACTGACCCTTGGCTATCCAGCAGTGTGTGTCATGTGCGTCACATCTACCATAGTTTCTACCAATGGGGCCATTTCTTCTCACTGGATCTGACTGGTGACTGCTGCGTGGGATTGTAAGAAACTAAGTGCATGTGCATAAGCATCCCTAGACCAGAACGACAGTACCATGCATGAGTCTTCTGTAGCCCATTTCCAGCTTTCAAAAGAAAACTTAAGTGCTCTGCCAGACAAAGTCCCTCTACTCTTACATTTCCATCCCTACTCCTCCCCTCTTCTATAATTAGATTTAGTACACCTGCTAGACAGGCAGGGGCCTGTCATTTTTCCACTGCTCAAACCTCCAAATGGACCAGCTCCCAGCTGGATGTGAAAGCTGTACCAGTCCAACACCAAGTTACTGGCTCTGAAGTGGACAAACACATCCCAGGAGGGATCATCCCTAGGGCAACAGTCCAAACAGGGTCTTGGTTCCACTAACCAACCATACTGAGATGGAGTAGAATTTGTCTCCCACAGAGTTTCAAGGTTGTGGAAAGCTGTTGGCTCATGAAGACCTGAAATCTGTCCCCTTTGAGGCTTCAGAAACACTTAAGGATTACCTGATTTGGGCAGTGGACTCTTCGGTACATCTTTATCTCTGTTTTCCATTTGCACAGCACTTCTTGACTAAATGTGGGCAGTCCAGGACGAGTATATTTCAGCTGAGATAAAAGAGATGGAATTGAAAGCTGGAAGCAATGTTGGCTACATGTAGGCCAAGTATGTCCCTTTCTCTCCCAGGTTGTGAGACAGAAGTGCTATTTCTTCTCCTACTCTAACAGCCAAACTCTCAATTACCAATCTCTTCCCGTCTCACTGACTCTACAAACATAACCGAATCTGGAAAACCCCCAGAATACCAGAATCCAAAACTTCCCATAAATTTGACTACAACAATTCCTCTAAAGGTACTTACCCCATTAAAATCATAAATCATCCTTTTCCCTTGGGTTTCCCTTACAGCCTAAAGCTCCTGGAAACTCTGAAGCCTGAAAAACTATGAAATATCACTGCATGGCAGCAGTGATCGGCAGCCTATGACTTGTGAGCAACATACTGCCTATAACTCCCTTTGTTACTTGTGCCCACTGAAAATTACAGCAACAGAACCTGAAAGTCATTATAGCCTGCCTGGATAAAATACTTATACCAGAGCAATTGCTACTGTAGCAATACTGTAATCTAAGACCAGAGAGAGCAAAACCTGATCCCTCCCACAAGATATTACTTCTTCAGTATTGCTTTCCATGGGCCACTAAACACTGGCAACACTGGATAGATGCTAGTGCAAGACTCATCTGATGTGAAGAAAGACTCAAACCCTATATAGCATTTTGAAGGCCTTGTACCTTCCGGTCATCTGGAATCAAGTCCTGCAGAACTTTTCTTTTGGGCCACTCTTTGGCCAGCTCTTCTCCAGCTAACTCATGGAGATAGTAGATTGCCACCTTTGCAGATCTCCTCTGAACTCTGCCTGTGTTATTTGGTTCCCGTTTTATTTCCTTCAGGCTCTCGGTTCTTCTCTCCTCATGGAGGAAAGTGACCTGCAATGAAGGCCAAAAAAGGTGAGCCTCCTTCACTAGTTCCTATTTCAGTTACACTAAATACTGTGAATAAATATTCTGCCAAATCCCTCACAAAAATGCTGCTGCAGCTGTGGTTCACTGTCACAGACATAGGACAGAAGTGCATCCCACTAGCAAAAGAGACCCCCAAATCTACTCAGGGGGGTCACAGCAGTAAGGCTCAAGCAGAAAGTTTCATGCAGCCACTGGTCTTGAAAGGGTCTCACATTGTTCGCTGTAAAACCCTCATGGACAACAAGCATAGTACTGCCTGTTCTGCTCCAATGTTGGGTCTTTTAAGAGCAAAGAAAAGCATCTCACAAGTTATACATGTTAGCATCATTCTTCCACAGAGCAAAAGTCAGGCTGGGGAAAGTTTACTGCTGCCACAGTGATTTACCATGAAAAACTTCATCCTAGTCACAGAACAGCAACAGCCGCTGCTAGAAGGAAAGTATCAAGGACAGAATACTCCAGAGAGACAGAAAAATGCAAAGATTTGCTATCCCTAATTACCCATCCAAGTAGCAGACAAAAGCCTATGTGTGTCTCAAGTCTGGATGGCTGAAGTACCACCACACTATCCTGATAACTATGGCAATTTGCACTTACCGGCCCATGTTTAGATCGGAGGTGGTAGACAAGTCCTGCCTTTGATTTGTATGCTTTTCCACAGTGATGGCACTTCATAGCCATTTTCTCCAGCTCCGAAACAGCCTTCCCACATTTTTTAACATGATATAGGTATCCCATTATGCTAGTGAAGCTGCCTGTGCAGCCCTGTCAATGCAGAAGAAAAATGCATGGAAGAAAAATGCTCTCCAAGTGATCACAAGACCACTGTGTATAGAAGCCAGTTTGCTGACCAAAGTACTATCACTTTTCCTGCCAGACCAGAGACAATCAGGTAGTAAACTTTAATGTTAGTCTATTCAGATAAACAAAATCTGGGACAAAGAATTGCGTGCAACTGGCAGAAACTGTTTCTTAGAACTTCTTTATAGGCAGCGGGCAACAGAAAATTCCAATATATGGAATGAAGAAGCAAGATGTTAAATCAGGATGCACAAAATGGAAAGATTTTCAGATACAAATGGAGGAGTTGGGCAGAAAAAGAGGAAAGTTTTATACTTGGTTGGCTGGTCAAACCATCTAGAATGCAGCAATATTAGGGTGATGGTAAATAAAACTTTCAGCTATTCCTAGGATACAGCTATTGTCTCATGCTGCAGTGGAGGACAACAAAAACTCCAATGGTTCCTGCGGATGTCACTTACTAGAATATCTCCTAACCCTGAATCCAGTGATCAAATTGAGCTTGGAAACAGGACAAATCAAACATGCATCAGCAAGTTTTTAATGTTCTTAGATGTATCCATCTGCCCTCCATCCCCTTCTCTAGCTGTGGCCAATCTCAGTATTTTCAAAAACCACAGACAAACTCACACAGTTAATTATGCATAAAAACATCTTCCCAGCTATCACAAACAACTAAGGAAAGAGCAGAAGTACACATTAATAAAATACTTTTGGTGCACACGAAACAATCCAGTGTCCTCTCGATCCTCCTTGAAGACACCAACACATCAAATACTCAAAGAGCTCTAGCTGACCCTGCTTGAGCACAGGGGTTGAACTAGATGACCTCAGAAGTTCCCTTCCAGCCTTAACAATTGTGTAATTCTGTGAACAGTTTATAATACTGTTGCAAGGTAAAATGGTTATCCTTTAACTTCTTCCTCCCTGACATCATCCACTGAATGCATTTATAAAGTCATACCTTTGCTGTGTAACTTCTTAAGCCAGGTAATAGCCCTACCAGAGAGGATGCGTTACTGGACCTGTTGCTCACCAACGCAAGCGAGCTAATCAGAGACATCACAATTGGAGGCAGCCTGGGCTGCAGTGATCATGCACTAGTGGAGTTCACAGTCCCGAGGCATATGGGACAGGCAAAGAGTAAAGTCAGGACCCTGAATTTTAGGAAAGCAAACTTGCAGCTGTTCCAGGAGTTAATAGGACCCCCTGGGAAACTGCCAAGGACAAGGGAGCAGAACAGAGCCGGCAGGTCTTTAAGGACGCTTTCCACAGAGTGCAAGAGCTCTTGATCCCCATGGGTAAGCAATCGGGAAAGGAAGGCAAGAGACGGGCATGGCTGAGTCGAGACCTGCTGGTCAAACTAAAGGGTAAGAAGGAAATGCACAGGCAGTGGAAGCAGGGACAGGTACCCTGGGAAGAGTATAGGGACGGTGCCCAGTTGTGTAGGGATGGGGTCAGGAAGACCAAGGCACGGCTGGAGCTGAACTTAGCAAGGGCGCAAAGAATAACAAGAAGGGCTACTATAGGTATGTCAGCCAGAAAAGGAAGATCAAAGAAAGTGTGCCCCCCCGATGAACATGACTGGCAAACCAATAACAACAGACAAGGAGAACGCTGAGGTACTCAACAACTTTTTTGCCTCAGAGTCCTGAGGGAATTGGCTGATGTAGTTGCCAAGCCACACTCCATGATATTTGAAAAATCATGGCAGTCAGGTGAAGTCCCCAGTGACTGGAAAAAGGGAAACATTGCACCCATTTTTAAAAAGGGTAGAAAGGAGGACCCTGGGAATGACTGACCTGTCAGCCTCACCTCTGTGCCTGGGAAGATCATGGAACAGATCCTCCTAAAAGCTGTGTTAAGGCACATGGAGGACAGGGAGGTGATTTGAGATAGCCAGCATGGTTTCACCAAGGGCAAGTCTTGCCTGACCAACCTAGTGGCCTTCCATGATGGAGTGACTACACCAGTGGACAAGGGAAGAGCTACGGATGTCAAGACAGACATAGACCTGTTGGAGCGGGTCCAGAGGAGGGCCATGAAAATGATCAGGGGGATGGAATGCCTCTCCTATGAAGACAGGCTGAGAGAGTTGGGGTTATGCAGCCTGGAGAAGAGAAGGCTCCGGGGAGACCTTATTGTGGCCTTTCAATACTTAAAGGGGGCTTATAAGAAGGATAGGTCCTGTAGCGACTGGACAAGGGGTAATGGTTTTAAACTAAAAGAGGGTAGATTCAGACTTGATATAAGGCAGGAATTTTTTACCATGAGAGTGGTGAAACACTGGCACAGGTTTCCCAGAGAGTTGGTAGATGCCCCATCCCTGGAAACATTCAAGGTGAGGTTGGACGGGGCTCTGAGCAACCTGACCTAGTTGAAGATGTCCCTCCTCATTGCAGGGGGGGTTGGACTAGATGACCTTTAAAGGTCCCTTCCAACCCAAACCATTCTATGATTCTATGATACTCTGTCTTAAAAGCATAGCTAGGATTTTGAAGCAAATCCAGCTTTGGCCAGCACCAAAGCATACCCAGCAGAACTCTCATAATATTTTATGTTCATGCATCCGCTGCTGTTTAATTCAGGATACTTAGCACAATGCAGCTTACCTCCCTCGTACACTTTAGTTTTCTCATACGCTTCAAAACCTTCCGAAGGCGGTCTCGCTCAAGCTGCTCATCCAGTTCTCCTCCCTCCTTCACAACTGGCTAAAGCACAGCAGAAAGATGAAAGAAAAACACAGGATGCTCAGCATTTACAGTTCTTCTCATAGGGAATTCACTACTCAACACACTACTGAAGGAAAGCTTCTAAAATAATTAAATCTCTGCAACTTATGATTTTACAGAAATGTATCTAATATAATGATCACTGTCTATATCCCAGAACAACTGAATTATCTTTAAAAGGAGTAAACTGCCTGAAAACCACTTTGCAGATAAGAGTTTTAACATTTAGATAGCTATCTATGAACAAAACCTTGATAAGAAATGGTCCCAAACTATAGCTGCTGGGAAGGACAAGGGTATGTACTTCCACAATTACTTTTCTCCCCTCCTGCCTGTGGAAAGTACTTACTCATCTCTGTTATGCATCTTTTAACATTTACTGGTCCTACCGTTTCCACTTAGCCTAACTAAACCTAAGCAGACTAACTGCCTGTAACAGTTATTCATCTGTACTAAACTACAGCTCAAGTTCTTCTCTATTCTCTCTCTGATGGTTATTGTCTATTATTTCCTATGCTACCTTATAATAATATTACACCTAGACTGAATGAAAAGTTAGAACTGACAGACCTATTCCTCAGGGCCAGAATATGATCCCTGGCCTATTTCGCTCACTAGCACAGCTGTAAGTTCAGAAACCACCACACTGGGAACTATCTTAAAAATAACAGTAACGAATTACCTAAACCTTACCCAAACTTCAAATGACCTTTCCAAAAGTTCTAATTCTTCACAGCTACAACAGGAGACATTGCCTTCTTTAAAGTAACAGCAAAGAGGAAAAGCAGATTGTAGCATTAGTATCTTTACAGTAAATAAAGACAAGAACTAAACTGCTGCTTCTGCTTTTTTATCTTTGAACTTGTAAAGAATGGAAATCTAGTCTGCTCTGGATGTAGAAAAACTCCTACTTTCTAGTAAAGGGCTGAAAATTGCAGCCTAATGAGCAATCATTTTTTTTCTGACTGAGAATGCCTTTTATGTGTGACATACAATCAGCCTAAACACAAATTCATCCCCTCTTTCTAAGATATAGCATGCCTACCATCTCTGGTAACATTCTACTGTTTTCTCAGATGCCAAATGTCACAGGAAAAATAATAGGTAGACAAGATTTGAACAGCTACAACATTTGAAAAAACACACCATGTTCTGTTTCTGTGTGCACCAGGGAAGGAACAAAAGACTGTCTTGCCTGTAGGATTTTTAGATGCACAGCAGTTGTGTTACCTGATTGTTATGGTCTGCCATGACATGGTATTTCATCCCTCCTAAAGATTTCAGCTGCTTCCCACAGTGATGACATGTGAACATTTCCTAGAAATAMACAAGGACATGGTGCGTGTAACTGTAAATTAACCAAACTAGTGGGAAACTCTTTGGGGGAACGGAGCAGGAGAGCTGAACATTTTATTTGGGCCTGGTAACTGCCCATTAAGAACAGAAGAGATTTTATGGAGCCTAAAATTTAGGGGAACAATGAAATAGCTACACCTTTGTTCGCTACCCCAAACCTCCAGCAAAAGGCTAAGCAAGAAGCACCAAGTGCAGCCTCTTACAGACGTATAAAGGACTCTGGCTTAGAGACATGATGATGAGATGAAACTGGTTTTAAATGCAACACAAAACAGTGTGCAGGCATTTCTATCAGTAAGCTGAGGAGGAGTAAATAAAACATTGCACATCCCTCGTGTTCTCACCTGCCTGCAATTTACCATATGTTTCTTCAGTCCTTCTACAGTCTTTCTCACTACAGCCCGGCATGTTGGACAGGTAACTCGGCCTTTGTCCTGAATTTCCAAAGACCATCGCTCTTCCATACTACCTGTCAAAACAAAAGGTTTGGAATAGAACTGCAAACACAGTATCTTTTTTTTTTTCCTTCGATGTGCACAATGAATCCTAGAAGGAAACAGGTCACATGCTACCAAACTCGTGTCCAGCTACACTTCAATAGGTTTAGCTCATTTGCAGCTTTAAATGTGTCATGTGACAAGGCACACATCACTCCTTTTGGGAGAACATTTTATAAAAACTCTTTAATCCTACCATCCCCTTGCAAGGAGTGTTCTTCCACTTGTTCAGTAGAGATTCTTCCTTCATTCATTTTTATTACACAATTACTTTAGCATGCAGAGTAAACTTTTCTTTCGGCGAAAGGGTTTTCACAGTAAAAGTAGTCACAGATGTGACTGAACAGTTTCAGACAAAGTCCATGGTTCAGTTCTACTAACCAAATCTTTAGAACTCCACTTATGTTAGCCAGCAGTTTTGGCACTGAAAGTGAACAGAGCTGCATCACCAGGCCAAGTTACTCAACAGCCAGGGAAAAGTACCCTGTGTGGCATGGTTTCTAGTTCCTGGCCTCTTTTTGAAATGGCAAGCAAAAGTTGGCATAATCCACAAGGATTATAAATTACTGAAATGGGTTCTGGGAAGAAAGTGGCTTAGCAGCCATCTGCTTGAATTCTTAACATAAAAAGATCTAAAGGCTTTCCTCTTTGCCCAGTAATAACAGGCAGGGGTTGTCCCTCCCCAGGTGGCTGGGGGAAAAGTCTGTGAATCAAACAGCACTTGGCAGAAAACTGGGGTATTTGATGAGTGCTGTGAGCTACACATACCAAGTCATTCCACTTGCTGAGTCGAGGCTAATGTTATTTTTCTAGGATGGACTGCTTGGGTCTCTGGCTACCAAGTTACCAGAAGAGGTGATTTGGCAGCAACAGCTAAAGAGTTTTTCCCGCTAACATATTCTGCTGAGTAAAAAAAGTATAAATATTTTTATGAGTTTTATAGTGAAACTATTTTAACAGGCTTTTGCTCAGTACAAAAAGTGATTCCCCCTTCACTGTTCCATTATGCAGTGGTAAAACCATGTGGAACTACACTATTAGGCAGTATGCAGTCCCTCCAATCTTGCTCTGCGGTACTGACACAGTGCCAAAAGGACAGCAGCCAGTTCTTCCTTGTCAACAGTAAAGTGAACAACAAAATGGAAACACCAAAAACATAGCTGTTGCTCAGATTCAAATCCTAGAATCACATTTATCTTTTAGCTGCTTTATAAACAATTCTGAGCAACTGCTTCTTCTTCTTACCTGTGCCATAGGTTTCTGGTTCTTTCTGAACACAGTGGCCTTTTGTTTTGGAGTTTTGTTGTGTTCCAGCTTGCTGTTTTTTTCCTGTTATAACACAAACAAGAAATTATTAATTCTTAATTCTGCAAGCCTTGTTACAAAAAAGCAGAGATTTTTTGCTAGGAGGCTGCTATTTAGTCTGCTGTCTCAAAACTACTCATTCAGAAATGTTCAATGCTTTTTTTTTTTTTTTAAAAGAATTTCAAGATTATGTTCCCTACTCCCTTTCAAAATCCATAGCTATTTACAGCTGCAGGCATTAGTCCCATCCAGATATTTGTAATCTGTATGGTTGTTCATACACAAAGCTCAGGGGATGGGAATCCTTCACACTGAAACATCCTCTGTTCACAGTATGGCTGAGCCAATCTAATGACCTGTTGACAACCAAATGGACAGTCCCATTCCTCTATTCATTCCTGTTTTCTTTAGACTAAACAACTCTTATTGTTTCAGTATTTTCTCATGGCTTTTTGCTCTCTTCTCGTCCCTGTTCTCTTCAGTTGGTCCACACATTTCCTGAACTGCAGTGCCCACTGCTGGAAACAGCACTCCAAGTGTGACCCTGCATTAGAGCAAAAGAATTACTTCACATGTCTGAAAGTCTACATTCCTGCTCAAACACCTCAGTATAACATCTGCCTTTTTAAAAACAAGTATAACACTGTTGGTCCCTATTCAGCTTTTGATCTGCTATAAATCTCAAATCCTCTTCTGAAGAACTGACACCTAGGAGGTTGTTCTTTGTCTTTCAGCTGTGCTAATATTTCTTCCTAACTACAGTATCTTTAATTTTACACACTATATTCCATTCTGTTTTTTAAACTGTTTCTCTAATGTCAAGACCACTTTCAGTTTTACCCTTTTCTCCCACACACTTGCCATCTCTTTCAGCTTTGTGCTGTCTACATACTTCCAAGTCCTTGGTGACAAAAACAATGGTTAGAATTGAACCTAGGACAGATTGTGAACCATCATTCTATACTTTTTTCTATTTCACAGAAATCACAGAAACGTCAAGGTTGGAAAGGACCTCCTGAGATCACCTAGTCCAACCCCTGTGTTCAAGCAGGGTCAGCTAGAGTAGGATGCCGAAGAACGCGTCCAGTCAAGTTTTGAGTATCTCCACTGATGGAGACTCCACAACCTCTTTGGGCAACCTGTGCCATGGTTTGACCACCCTCACAGTAAAAAAGTGTATTCTTGTCTTTAGATAGAATTTTGTGTGTTTTAATTTGTGCCCATTGCCTCTTGTCCTGTCAGTGAGCACTATAGAGAAGAGTCTGGCTCCCTTTTCTTCATTCCCTCCCATCAAGTATTTATACACACTGATAAGATCTCCCCTGAGCCTTCTCTTCTCCAGACTGAAGAGTTGCAGCTCTCTCTGTCCTCATAGGAAAGATATTCCAGTTGCTCAATCGTCTTTGCAGCCCTGTATTGGGGAGCCCAGAACTGGACATGGTACACCAGATGTGGCCTCACCAGTGCTGAGCAGAAAGGAAGGATCACCTCCCTCACCTGCTAGCAATGCTCTTCCTAATGTAGCCCAGAATGCTGTTGGCTGCCTTTGCCACAAGAGCACGTTGCTGTCTCATGGTCAGCTTGCTGTCCTCTGGGACCCCAACATCCCTTTCTGCGGAGCTGGTTTCCGGAAAGTTAGCCCCCAGCATATGCTGGTACATGGGGTTATTCCTGCCTAGCTGCAGGACTTCACGTTTCTCCTTGATGAACCTCAAGAGATTCCCCTCTGCTCAATTCTCCAGCCTGTCCAGGTCCCTGTGAAGGGCAGCACACCCATCTGGTGTACCACCACTCCTCCAAGTTTTGTACCATCTGTGTACTTGCTGAGGGTGCACACTGTCCCATTGTCCAGGTCATTAATGAAGATGTTAAACAGCACTGGCCCCCATATTTACCCCTGGGGTACACCACTAGTGATGTACCTCCAACTAGACTTTGTGCTGCTGATCACAACCCTCTGGGCCTGGATGTTCAGTGGGTTTTCAATCCACTGCACTGTTTGTTTATCTAACCTGTACTTTGTCAGCTCATCTATGAGGATGTTGTGGGAAACAGCACCAAAAGCCTTACTAAAGTTGAGGTGAACAACATCCACTGCTGTCCCCACATCCACCAAGCTAGTGACCTCACTGTAGAAGGCTATCAGGTTGATTAAGCATGATTTGCCCTTCATGAATCCATGCTGACTACTCCCAATCACCATCTTGTCCTTCATGTGTTTGGAAATGCTTTCCAGCAGGATTCTCTCCATCACCTTCCCAGGGACTGAGGTGAGGCTGACTGGCCTGTAGCTCCCCAGATCTTCCTTCTTTCTGTCCTTAAAGATAGGAGTGATACTTGCTCTCTTCCAGTCTTCAGGAACCTCTCCCTGTCGCAATGACCTTTCAAAGATAATCAAGAGTGGCCTCACAATGACATCAGCCAGCTCTGTCAGCACTCAGTGCAACCCGCCAGGCCCCATGGGACTTAGGTACGTCCAGTTTGTTTAAGTGCTCTAACCTCGTCCTCTTTCACTGAGTGTAAGGCTTCCTTGCTGCAGACTTTCCCTGTGGTCTCAGGCGCCTAGGATTCCTGAAGGATTCCTTTAACTGATAAAGATTGAGGCACAGCAAGCATTGAGTACCTCAGCCTTTTCCATGTCATTTGTCACCAGTTCCCCTGTCCTGTTCAGCAGTGCACTCATGCTTTCCCTAGTCTTCCCTTTGCTGTTCATGTACTTGTAGAATCCTTTCTTGTTGCCTTTCACATCCCTTCCCAGATTCAGCTCCAAGCTGGCCTTGGCTTTCCTAACCTCATCCTTGCAAGACCGAACAGCAAACGTATACACTTCTGCGTCACCTGCTCCTTTCACCACTTGTACACTTCCTTTTCCACCTAACCACTGATTAACAACCCTTTGAAGGCATGAAAGACCTATGATATCAAACATTTCCCCCCTCCATCTCTGTGGTAAAAGAAAATTAAAGTGGTTGGGTTTGATTTCTCCTTAACAAACCTGTATTGCTGTTATCATCTACTCATTAATCTCCAGATGTTTACAAGTAATTTGTCTGATTATTTAGTCCAGAATCTTTTGGGAAACTGAAATGAAGCAGACTAGCCTATACTTCCCCTACTTCCTTTCCTCCCTCCCTTTGTTGGACTTTTAAGAGAGACTGAAATTAGAACAATCATCTCCCACTGTAAAACAGAAACTAGTCAACAGTCTCCTCTAACAAAATACCCAGAATCAGAAATAGAGTTGGAAGACAGCAGAGGATAGCATTTGGGCAGAGAGGAAGTCTGAAGTACCTGGAGGCTTGTAACTAGGAATTATAAGTTATTTGTATTACCCAAAATCTTCTGCTTCTTCTTGGGAGAGTCTTTAAGATCTTCACCTTCCCCTTGCTCAGATTTCCTCTTGCCTTTCAATAGTACTTCTGCTAATGAGCAAGAACAGAAATGCTTCAGTCTCATTATTCAGTCTGGATAACAGCTTTGAGTCTGCTGCCGCCTCAGCTTATCCTCGTATTCAATACTTAAAAAAAAAAAAAAAAAAGTAGTTTTTCTAAGGCACCTGGACACCAGTGAGCTAGACACAGCCTTTTGACTCAGTAACTTTTAGGCACTCCACAGCCTGCAATCCTCCGACACAGAAGATACGGAAGAAACAGTGCCACAGCATGGTCTGGGAAAATAATACTCCTCAGGAAGAGAGCCAGAAGGTGCTAGGTTATGTCATAAAAAGCTCATCTGCACACACACAAAAAGGAGCACAGAGAAACAACGGCAGGTGGGGAAACCCAGATAATATCCTGCCTCCCCTCACTATTTTCAGGCCTATCAAGGGCTTATCTCCATGAACACAGAGAAGTACAGAAGCACAATGGCAGGCAGGGGAACACAAATTATGGACTCAAAGAAACAGAGACCTTCCTCCCAGGTCTGTCCCAGGAGACCCACCAGGATGAGTCAATGGGAGCCGCTCTCTGGAGCACCCTTTGGAACGGGAAAGGGGGGGAACAGTGAGAAGGGAGAGTGTGGTGTTAATGGCTCGGGTTATGTGACACATGGGATGCTAGCAAAGAACAATTCAGGATTACACAAGACTGAGATGTTTAGGAGTGGTATCGAAGGGAAAGGGAGAGAATTAGCTGATTTGGGGAGGATCAAGTGTGGGAAAATAGAGGTGTAAGAGAATAATACGGGCCACTTGCTTGTAAACAGATGGTTGGTCAGTATATAAGTCTGGTCATGCCTGACACCAAATCAGAGGGACCAGGGGACAGCAGTGTCCGTGAGTGTGACCCTGTCTGTAAGGAGGTCTACACAAGCAACTGGCATGGCTCTGCGGGCCTCAGGGCCTAGTACGTCCACGTACCAGCAACTGAGGAGACCGGGATCCAAACGCCAGATACCAAGTAGACTGAGTGTTCAGCTACAGGAGAGATCCACATTGCACATATGTGTGTACACACAAATGTACACATACATATATATGTACTTCTTTTATATATACTTTTTATATATGTTTCTTTTCTCTCACTAACACAGCTTCATCCTGATCAGCCAGAGAGGGAAACGGGATGGAGGCTGTTGGTGCCGTTTGTGTGCGTGCTGAGCGCGCCTCTTCATGTTGATCTGCGTGGCTGGCTGTGTATACATGTTGTATATGTGTGTTTATACCTACGGGAATACACACTTAGTCTCGCTACTGGTTGGACCTGGGGGTGTGGAGCTGCAGCAACCTCGCTTTTATCAAGCTACCAGATTCAGCTCTCCCCACAACAGGATGGAATGCAGATAAGATATTTAGAGATAAGAAGAAAGTGCATTAAAGAAGAGCGAAGTTTTGACTCTCCGCCACACGAGAAGTTTGGAAAACAGCTCCTAGGCCAGGAAATCTGAATGTTCCTACAACAACGTAAGACCCAAACCACTCCAAATCAGAAAATCATTAACTGACAGAAGTGAGAAAATAAAAGAAATAAAAACATCCTTAAAAAAAAAAAAAAAAAATCTACCAACACCAAAAGCCGTGTCTAATCCAGAATACTGCTGAAT
>JAYKAV010000687.1:0-24896 GCA_035582835.1 Phoebastria nigripes | reverse complement strand
TACAACAACGTAAGACCCAAACCACTCCAAATCAAAAAATCATAAAAAAAAAAAAGTAAAAAAAAAAAGAAATAAAAACATCCTTAAAAAAAAAAAAAAAAAAATCTACCAACCACAAAAGCCGTGTCTAATCCAGAATACTGCTGAATGGTCCCCTCTTCTACATCTTTACTTTGTTTGTTCTATTTTTAATGCTCTCAAAGCATATTCCTGATATGATTGGCAGAACCCTTATACATCTCTCTTCTACAAATAAAACTGAGTTCAGTCACAGAATCATTAATTTTAATAGACAAGTCACTCAAAAGGAACTGTGTAACATCAGAGAATTTTACCTATGTTTCTGCAGTGGAGGAAATTTCTTTCTCCTAATACATGAGCAGCATTACCAAGCTTGTAATTTATGGCTGAACTGCAGCATGTCTTTCAGAAGTCATCTAATCTCTCATAAAAGAACCAGAGAGAAAAACAGTTTTGCATCGGGCCAAGAGTGATGAGTACCTTTTTTTTCTGAAGATTTGTTAATGCTGTTTTTTATTCCTCTCATTGCCAACCAGTAAGCAGGCCTGCGAATGGTCCGCTTGCTTCTGGACTCTGCACTTCCGTTCACTCGACTCTTCGGTGAGGCAGAAGAAATGTTGCTGACTGTCTCATCATAGTTACTGTTCAGTCCTAGGACAGTAGTTTCCACCTTCTCAAGTTGCTTAGACCTGGAAAACATCAGCTTGAAACCCTATGTATATGTATGCATACATACACACACAACCACAATAACTTGACAGACAACATCCCTTTCATCTTCCCAAGTGCTCTAAAAATTAATCTCACAGTTCATTGAATCTCCTGAGTTTTGTGAACTGAAAAGTGCCAGCAAGATAAAACATCCTAAATGTTATTTTTCAGTACATCTTTTAGAGAATGACATTAGGAAGCTACTTGAGAGAAACAGAAAAAAATATTCATCCTACCTCAAACCTTCATCTCAAGAAGCAGGCACAAGTTAATCTCAGTTTAAAGATATACATTTATCCTTAAGCAACCAATGTTGCTTAAGGAATTCTTCTGCAGCCCATCATTACAAAAGAGACCTTTTCCATCCCACAAAGGGCAAGATCTCCTTCAGTATGTATTCCCAGAGTCAGAGCTGACACTACACAATTAAAAGACTTAATGCTAGTAAGAACTTTAACCAGCAAGGCTTTCAGCAATGAAGACAGCCTTATAGTATATCCTACAAATCACACTACATTAAAGACTAATTTAGACTAGCCAGCAGCACTGATTTTTCTTCCTAGAGATCAGAGGGAACTTTGCTTCACTATTCTCAAATGTTTCTCACAGCCCTGAAATGCCTGGACGTTTACACTACTGTACATGACAGCAAAATGATTAGGTGTCAAAGAAACAGAGTATCTATTCAATACCATTGGCAAATACCATTAATGTAAGAGGAAAGAACAGAAAACAGAAACACTTTTCAACATATCCTATTGCTACCACAATTCACAAACTGAAGTAAGTAGATTGCTTGAATGATGACTGTGATGGCCATCCCAGCAATACTCTCCCACACCCTAAGCTGTGGAGCTCACATGTTTTAACACATCAATCCAGAAATTAACAAGTGGAGGACACTGATGGTACCAGGTCAGATCAGTATATACTATGTTTAAGGAGGTACTGCAGAAGGATGAGGAGAGGAATTCTCAAATTAAAACCTTGCAGTTGCAATCACACTCAAAATACATAGATTTTGGAACACCATTTGGTCTTGAACATAAAATATTTATCTTCCCAGTGTTAAAATCCTTTTAAAAACAGTAAACAAAAGCTAATACCCCTCCAAGTGTCAGAAAAGCACTTTTCCTACAAACCAGTAAGCAAAGTCAGAGACTCAGATCACACAAACCAAAATTGTTGCAGCTCTTAAAATTCAGAATATTATGTAAAGATCAGATATGGTCTTCTGACAGGAATCTCTCAGCTTTTTTCTTGCCCTCAGTCAAACTAGACAAGAAACATTCACATACTTTTTGTTTCCCAGAGACCTCTTGACCTTCTGTTGTCTGTGATGTCCAGGCCTGGTGTCCTAACAAAGTAGAACATTCACATAAGCAGCATAATCTTTCTTCTTTTTGCATGTTTCACTTTTCAGTTAAACACAGTCACCTGCACTTTGAGGATGTGCATACCATCTTTTGAAAATGAAACCACTGTTTTCTGCCACAAGGAAGTGTTTAACCTTTTCAACTCCAGCTGAATTAGAACTGGAATCAAAATAGGGATGAGCCCCTCTACACTCCCCATATGAAAGCCAACCATTCCCCTTGCACTGGGGCACCATGGAGTGTTCTTTGTCTCCAATTCAGTCAGTGGTACCTGCTATCTTCCCAGATTTTATCACACGATGACAAATATTTTAGATCCTAACTTACTAGTTTTTACATAGTACTTATTTTTTCCTTAACGAAATAATTCTTGCATTTACCATGCCAAGAATGTTGTCTCTAGTCTCTTTTATGCCCTATTTTCATTTTTTATCTCAATTATTTTGTCATACTCCATCACCTGCCCAGATGTTCACTTTATCCACATCACACAATCCTTCTTCTTATTTAACAAAGATTTTTTTGTCACTTATTGCTTGTTGCTTATGCTCCTATTAAGACATGTAATTTACAGATACCATTGATATTCCCAAGTCAGTATAAACAACTCATTTGCTGTATGTTGTTCCTGGTGTGTGGACAATCATTTATCACCTTCTTCCAAATACTAATAATGACTCAATGTCATTCTTCATTGGGAAACCCAGGACAAAAATCTTGGTTATACAGACTAGAAAACAAAAATAATTGCCCAGTAGATGAAATACCAAAACTGCAACCTAAGAACAGAGATAGTATTTTGCCACGTACAGGAACTGGCTAAGAAAGTGTGGGGGGGGGGGGAATAAAGAATATGGATAAATTACCTATCTTCTTTATAGAAAAATATAATGCACATTATCAACTGGACCATGCTATGAAGTGTTTTAGTTATCAGAAATAAATGCTACACATTATCTGGGGAAAACAGCAAACAGGGATATGACAGAATTTGAAGAAGTCATAAAAATGTGATGACTTGTCAGGAGGAGATGCTGAGAAACTTCAGCTGCTGTATCAAAACTAGGGAATAGGGAGCTTCAAGGCAAATGAAATTCACCASTAAAAAAAAATGCACGGGAAAAAAATTAACTTCAATCTGTCTTTTATGCTCTTGCTTTCTAATTTATACATAGGAACAAGCAGTAGTTCACTCTTCCCTGGACCGCAGTCAGTGAGAGACACCCTAACTACCAGGTACGAAATTCAGTAGCAGGCACTGACATCAACTAGATGAATTCTTAAACTGTGACAATGAACTGTCAGACTCTCCTTGGGCCTCCAGCCCCAGCGTCTCCTCTCATAGAAAGGTTAGGGAAGCAGCAGGAGAGAAACTCACAACTGCTTGATCAATGACTTCACAATCATATCTTGTCTTCTTTGGAAGAAAAGTCAATTGAATGTTTGTGTTTGTATTACTTTGATATGGTTTACACTCATCTAGTAGCGCAAACAGCAGTGTTTGGGAAACCCCTACATCAGAAACGTGAAGAAACCTCACTGAGGAGCAGCTAGAAAAAATTAGGCCTATGAAGTTATAACAATAAAAATGAACAAATAGGCATAGTCTGCTGCAATCAGCTGGCCTAATCTACCATTAGAAGAACCCAGATGATTGACAAACATGGCACGTTTTAAGATTTTTTTTTTTTAAGAACTAAAAAATTTTGCGGAAGAGTGAAGATTAGTATGAAGAATTTAGGTCACAGTTAAGGATCTGCAATAAAAAAAAGGAGAGTACAGATGATCTGTCTAGCCTTCCTTTCTGAGAAGCTGATAGCAGCAATTATGAAGGAAACATCTACAGAAACTGGTGTTTAAGTTTTGAATGGTTTTTATTCATACAGTATACTTCCCACTTAGAAAACAGAGACCTAAAGTATGCAGGAATGCCCAAGAGCTGGACATATGGAAAACAAAAAAGCCAACTTCCTTGCACAGGTTAGAAAAAGAGAAACAGTGAAAGAGAACAGTGAAGAGAAAAGAGTGGCCTAGAGCCTGAAAAGATGAAGAAACTTCATTTGCAAGTGGGCCATTTCTGCCTCCCTATGGACTGTGGGACGTTTCTGTGACCTGGAACACTGCCTGCTGCTGGAGACAGGCTGCTCCACAACAACGCATCTGGAAAGGTGATGTTTAAGCACAGCACAGAAACTCTCACTGAGGTCAGGAGACCGATGTAGTAACTGCTAGTGAGTCAGTCCTACAGCTACAGAGGAGAGGTGTCAGTGGAAGCACCAAGTGTCCTGCACTGCCGTGACTGTCCCTACCCCCGAGGGAAAACCCCTGGGACCCGGGGCCGGCGTGATGGCTCAGCACCCTTTGGGGAACTCCCTGTTTCAGTCCCACGTTTCCATTTCTACCTGCATACTTCATGGACTACCGTCTCTTGCAATGAAGACCTTTCGGACAAAACGCCGACCAGCGCCAGCAGCATCCGGCTCCGGATCCCTCCCCGGCCCGCAGCCGGGCAGAGCTGGGCCCGCCGCTCCCGCGGGCCGCCCCGCTGCTCCCCGGGCTCGGCGTCAGCGGGTGACCAGGCCTTCAAACGGAAAGTAGGCGTTTCTGCCGTCGCTGGCGGCTCTCCAGGCAGCCCGGAGCGGGCCCCGCTCGCCGCCCGCCCGCTCGGGGACAGGGCCCAGCCGACGGGCGGCGGCAAACAGACCGGGGCCGCTCATCGAGCCAAGGCCGCACCGCCCGCGCAGATCAGCACCGGGCCGGGCCCCTTCTCCTTCCAGTCCCAAGCCCAGCGAGACCCTCGGGGCGAAGCACAAGTCCCACCGCGGCTGTTCCGGTGGCGCCGGCCCGCTCCCGCCATCCCGACGGCGGAGCCCATTTCGCGGCGGCTTCCCGCCCCGTGCGGCCCCGTGCGCCCCCCCTGCCCCCAGATCACAGCCCGGCTGCGCGCCCCCGGGCCGGCAGCACCTGTGGTGAGGACCCCAGGCACTCACCGAGCCACCGCCGCCCCGCATGGTGCCGCCGCCGCCACGTCAGCACGCGCCCCGCCCGCCCGCGCACGACCGCGAGGTTCCGCCCGCCCGCTTCCGGCCGCCTCCTCACGGCGGAAGCCGGCCCCGAGCCCCACGGGGAGGTGCAGTCAGCTGCCCCCGGGCCCCAACCGGGCAGTCCAGCGCGGGGAGGCCGCGCGAGCCCGCGGTGCGTACCCAGCCGGTGACGGCAGGGCGACAGCCAAGTCCCGCGCGCGTCATGGCGGGCTGCAGTGGGGCCGCCCGCCGTCCTCCCCGCGCCCCGGAAGGACAAGTGGGTGCTGGGAAGATGGCGGCGGCAATGATGAGCGGGCTGGCGGCTGCGTCTCCGGTGTGCGTGCTGGTGCTAGGCATGGCCGGCTCCGGGAAAACCACCTTCGTGCAGGTGAGGGGCGGCTGGGGGGCTGTGGGAGGCTGCCGGTTTCCCTCAGCGCTACCCTCGTGTCCAGCGGGGCCTGACGCCTCCTCGTGTCCCCTTAGCGACTCGCGGCCCACCTGCATGGGCAACGCTGCCCCCCGTACGTGATCAACCTGGACCCCGCCGTGCACGACCTGCCCTTCCCCGCCAACATCGGTGAGTCCTGCCGCCCTGGCTTAGCCCCGGGCCGTGGCGGGTGATGGGCGGTGTGAGGGGGGCGTGGTCCCGGACCAGAGGTGTGGCGTGTTTGTGGAGTCCGCCAGAGGAAAGCAAGTATGTTTTGCCATAAATAAATAAAACCATTTTTGGTATACTGCTTTTCATACATTTCGCGGAAGCGAGGGGGCGGGGTATGTGAGGTATTTGGCTAGGTTGCTTATATTGTCTTTAAGAGATTCCAAGTCCTAACACAAGAAGGACTTTAAGATTTTTTTTTTTTTAAACTTTAACTCTTTCCTCCTACGAATCTTTAACATGTGAATTTTTAGGACCAAAGGCCTTCTTCCATCGTGTTTATACATTTTTTTACATCATCTGGTGTGATTTGATGTGTTTGGGTTCTTGTGTTTTTTTTTTTTTCTGCCAGCGATGAACATATTAGCAGATTCAATCCTGGTTCCCTATGTCCAGCACAGTGGTAGCCATATGTGCTACCAAATAACTTTAAAGCATTTTAAAAGACATGAATTTTAGAGAAAATACCTTAACAATAAAACAGACCTTATGTTTAGCCATTCCAAAGGGCTTACCAATCATTAGGTTTGTGAGGGTCCTGTCTCTTAAACTTTCTAAAGTTTGTCAGCCTGCCTCTCCAGAGGATAAGAAAGGCAGTGTGGGTACCAAAGTTGTTTTATTGATGTCAGATGAATAACTAGAGTATCTGTTCCGGTGCTGGATCTCTAATAATACAGTTAGAGATGTATACTTTGTTAACTGATATTGATCAGCTGAGAATAAAATTCGGCTGAAGCGGTTACTGGTAAATAACTAAACTGGTGGTGGTTCACGTGAATTGCATTGGGTTTCATATGTATGTTGAAAGCACACCAAATATGTTAGATTTTATTTATTTATTTATTTATTTACTTGGGAGATTTTTTGTGTTGGTGCTAGATCTATTGCTGAAACAAAAGGCGATCTGCTAGAAAAAGAAGGGCTTTCACCTATCAGCAAATTGATGAAGAAGGATATTTTAAAAGTGGTGTCCTAAAACTATTTATACGTTTTCCTCCGCTAGATATCAGGGACACTGTGAAGTACAAAGAAGTCATGAAACAGTATCCTTTTTTTGTCTAAATAATGATACTTGAAATCTCAGATTTTGTGAAAATAGTCTGTCACTTCTGCACGCTACAATGAAGGGGGCAGGAGATGTTGGGGATTGCAGTAATGCAGAATCCTGCGTGAAGATCAGAAGTTTTTGATTATGTATTTCTTGCATGTGAGGTTAGAAACGTATGTTCTACAAGATTTGATACTCCTTAGGTCATTTTCTCCTGTGCTAAAAGTGATTCTGCCTAATAGTACGTTTTTACAAATAATAGGCACTCTGCCCACATCTTTTTTTTCCTGTTGTTCTTTTGAAGAGCTCGTATCTTTCTTTGTGGAAGTCAGCAGCCTTTTCCCCATGTTTTAACAAGTCTAATTTTATTTGTTATAAACAAATATGCAAACTCCTGTTTGCCTGTAGTAGATGGAGAAAACTATTTCCACATTGTTTGACCATAATCAAAGCACTGTTGTCTTTCTGAACCTCAGAGACATTGGACTGTTGGCTCTTGCTGCACAGTAGTTTGATGACTGTGGTTCAGTAACATTACACTAGAATGACTGCCCTTCCAGAGGGGTATGGAGGTCCTTTGTTTCCTAAGTAATAGCTTGTGCAGATGGAGATAATATACAGTGTTTGGATTTGACTTGCTAGTGTGACTCTTAAATTTAATATTTTAGGCAAGAATAAAGATGGCGGGGGATAGGATTCTTGATTTTGGCTGTTGTTTGATTTGGAGTTACCAGGAAAACATCCAAGTATAAGTTTCAGTTTGGTATGTAGGTGCATTATTTGCTTTACTGTGTGTGTTAGCCATTACCGGAGTTTAAGCATCTCATTAAATAATGCTTAAGGAGGGTGTCTGGCCTTGTGTTTGGATATCGAGAGTAGTGGCCCTAGAAGACAGTATGTACTTATGAATCGGTGGTGGTTCTTATGCAGTTAAAAAAAACCCCAAGATTCTTTGTTTCTTTGAACATAATTAGTATACAGATCTGTATGCATGAAAAAGGATTTTGAAATCTTCATCTTTAAGCTGACACTTCGAGTATCTTTACAACATTCATTCCCATTATCATTTAAATTCTGCTAAAAATTTATTTGTGCAAGAAATCTTTTAATTATCTTTTGAAGTATAAATTCATAAAATTAAGTGCGTTCAGGGCATTGTTAAATTCTGAGTTACTGGCTGTGTTGTAAATCTTTTTGGAAAGACAAAGATAGCTTTGATGTGTACACATACATACATTTTCTCTTTGTCCAGAACAGTAATGCTTGAATAATGACAAGGGGAAGCCACAGTGTAGCCCCTTTTCCTTTTGCCAATCACAAGTGTTTGGGCAAGAGAGAGACCGCTTTGTATTTGTTATGCTCCTGCATCACTTAGAAGACTTAATTGTGTATTAGGGATATTGTCTTTTGCTGCAAGGTATCCAATGTGCATTGTACATGGCCAACTATTAWCAGAATTGGAAAAGAACCCTCTGAGGTCTGCATAATCATCTACTTTCCTAAATGAAGCGTCTAGATATGGGCTGGGCCCAAATGGTGGAATAGTGACCTCTCTCAATCTCTTTGCTACAAGATTTGATCAGGTATGAGGTTGTTCCTATGTGATACTGTGCTACAAATACTGTGCTGGGAGAGTGTGGGGTTTTTTGTGTATTTGGCGTCTCAGAGAGCACTGTGTTTGGTTAGCCTCCTAATATTTCTTTGGAGTTAGAGTATTCTCCGTACAGAACCATGTATTTTACAAAGCAGCCAAAGCGCATTAGCTTTCGTTTGAGAGATTTCAGTTTTTCAGCTTTTTTAAAACTAAAATTTAGAAGCCACATATACAGAACACTCTTTAGTCTTTGTACATAACTGTTCTGTTGCGCTATGTTCACTATAAAATCTTTCATATGAATGCTCTGATTTTGAAGTAGGGAAGCTCACTTCTGGAAACGGGTTAAGTTTTCCTAGGGTTATTTGATAATTGACTGCTCTCTTAAATCATAATGCTAAATCAGCGCTGGGGTGGGAACTTCTGCGAGATATTGAGACAGTGCACAATCTCTTAGTAAAAAGGTAGGGAACAACTGCATTTGTTATACCATTTCTTTAGCCAGGTACTAGAACACAGACAAAATCAAGGTTGTCTTTGACCTATGCAGTGTCTGAGCATTTTCCACCTTTCCTTAGTAGGGCATTTTCACACATTGAAAAGCTTAGAGACTTTAGTCTTCTTTTGATACATACGTGCAGCTGTGCAGGTTAATGTAGTTTCTGTTGTGAAATGATTATGAAAGTTTCCTGTTGTGAACCTAAATACAAAGTATACTCCTCCTTTTTCAATCAGGTGATGAAGTTTATTGAAAAAAGACAAAATGCGTCCAAGTGAGTACATTCTACCAAGTTCTATTTTTCTGGGATCAGTGTGGGAAAACCATGTGAAATCCTAAAAAGGTTCTCTGCGTGTTTTCTAGTTGTTTTTCAGCCTTGGTATAAATTTTATGTGGAAAAGGGCATAGAATTAGAACAGATAAATTAGACTTTCTTCGGATACATCGAAGAAATGTCTGCTGATTCCAGTTTTGCTTTTCTTGTCTTCCATTAGATGGTCATTTTTTCTCATGCACTGTTCAAATAGGCGACAATTAATTATTCTTCTGAAGAGTTTGCAGTCAATTTTTTGTCTGTCAAATTGATGCCTTCAACTTTAATACGATCTGAAGAGAGTACGTGCTGCTTAGTTACAAAATTCACACAGGGAATTTTCAGGCATGCCCATAAATCTTGTCACTGTTTGGGAGAAGCTTTTCTGATCTGTAACAGAATAATCATGTGATTTGCCATTATGTGCTTGTGGTAATTAGTCAGAATAGGACCTTGTGCTTAACTAATTTTCCCTTATTGTTTGTTGGGGGTGACTTCTTAACAGGTATGTTATTATTGACACACCAGGGCAAATTGAGGTATTCACCTGGTCAGCATCAGGAACCATCATAACTGAGGCCTTGGTAAGTGTTTTCTACATGACTTGACAGTGAGGCTGTGTGAAAGAAGTGGCTGTTGAACAGCATGTACTTCTAATTAAAATATCTCATTACTTTGTGTTTCCAGGCTTCCTCTTTTCCTTCAGTTGTTGTTTATGTGATGGACACCTCTCGCAGTACTAACCCTATCACCTTTATGTCCAACATGCTGTATGCCTGCAGGTAAGAAAATGCAGTCCATCTGCTTTGATTGCTGTGTCTCTTTGATACTTATTTTGGAGGGGAATCATAGAATGGTTTGGGTTGGAAGGGACCTTTAAAGACCATCTAGTCCAAACCCCTTGCCACAGGCAGGGACATCTTTCACTAGATCAGGCTGCTGAAAGCCCTGTCCAGCCTGACCTCAAACACTGCCAATGATTGGGCATCCACAGCTTCTCTGGGCAACCTGCTCAATGTCTCGCCACCATCATCATAAACAATTTCTTCCTTATGTCCAATCTAGGTCTACCCTCTTTCATTTTAAAACCATTGTCCTTTGTCCTGTCACTGCAGGCCTTGGTAAAAAGTCTCTCTCTGTCTTTCTTATAAGCCCCTTTTAAATACTGAAAGACCGCAATAACGTCTCCCTGAAGCCTTCTCTTCTCCAGGCTGAACAACCCCAACTCTCTCAGCCTTTCTTCACAGGAGAGGCGTTGCAGCTCTCTGACTGTTTTCATGGCCCTCCTCTGGACCCTCTCTAACAGGTCCATGTCTTTCTTGTACCGTGGGCCCCAGAGCTGGACACAGTGCTCCAGGCAGGGTCTCATGAGAGCAGAGTAGAGGGGCAGAATCCCCTCCCTCGACCTGCTGGCCATACTTCTTTTGATGCAGCCCAGGATACGGTTGGCCTTCTGGGCTGCAAGTGCACATTGATGCTTCATATCCACTTAATCTGCTGTTTTGGTTATTCTCTTAGTGGTTTTCCCATTGGATAAGCAAAATAATTTAGGTGCCAATGGACATCTGGAGGTCATTGGGTCAAAACTCCCACTGAAAGCATTAAATAATCCATGAGACCTTAGTGTGATGAAGGCTAGTTACATCAGATCTAACACATTGCCTGTTGCTTATATCATTTATCTAAGATGTATCAAGATAGCCTAGTGTAGGCTTCTTCTTGTAAACACATAATATTTTATTCTTTTTTTTTTAATATTATTGATACTTTCAGTGATTCTTCAAGATTTGTTTGGAGCTCAGCATAGCATAGATTTCTTGATTTCTTGTCTTCCTCCTCCTACATGGATTTATCTGTTTTCTTTCATGTTAAACCAGGGACTAAATACTTATGTAAAGCTCAACGTATCTAAAGCTGTCATAATTCATGGTAAATGTTGGTAAAAGGCTTTCAAAAAACGTATCAATCCTTGTACCAAGGTCAAAAGCTGTATTACTGTAATAGGAGTATGCAAAATGTGTCTTATCACATGCTGCGTTTTCTGACATTAGTGTTGAGCAAAAGATGCCAGAATATATACAGTGAAATGAATATGTAAGCTCATGTTTCAAGGTAGTTTTGCTTTATAGATGTTTTGAGTTCTTTGAATTCATTGCTCAGTTCACAAATAATATCTCAGAACCTAAGGTTTGAGTAAAAATAGTTAGAAAATGCAGAGAGAGTTAAAAACTGGGATCTGACAGTCATAGAAACAGTAATCAAAATAAACTGAGATTTTATAGGAGATTTTATATCTTACAGACATGCGCTTACATCTTGGGGGGGCATATTTTGTTCAACTACGATAAGCAAGATCTAGGTGAAAATTACATTCTAATTGATGCCGAGGAAAATAATTATCTTTTGAAGTCAAATGTCTTCAGTTTTGCACAAGTCTTGTCTGCCTTACGCTTAACTTGTTTTCTATTCTAGTGAGATTTAAATTAATTTTTAATGGGTTTTTTTTGTGGGTTTTTTTTTGTTTGTTTTTTCCCCAGTATCCTGTACAAGACAAAGCTACCTTTCATTGTTGTCATGAACAAAGTAAGTTAAAGCTATGGTTTCTGTGTCCTAGTGGAACATTGTTCTGTTTAGCTTGCTTTGCTGTAGTGTCTTTGTCTTAACTACAATAATAGATTTTCTAGAAAAGAGAGGCTGGGAGGGAGCTGCAGGCTGAAGACTGAATCTGAAAGGGTCTTTAATCTGATATACAAATGCACAAGAAGAATCAGGCATGGACAGTTACACCCAAACGTTCAAGTTAGAGATGATACTAACAATTTGAAAAATGTTTTGTACCTTAACCCTAGGCTATAAGGAAACTTAACTTTGTTTCCTTACAAGTAAGTTCATTACTGAATCTGCTCTTACAGTCCCCTGCTTCCTCAGAACAATTGTCTTCATCATTCATTATTTTTGCTCAGCAGCAGGCTGATGACTCACAGTGGGAATTGTGTAACACCTGCCTGTTTTGAGGAAGGAGACCCATGTATTGTCACAGGCAAAACTTAACAAAAGGTGTTTGGTCCTGATCAGTGACACTAAAAATATGCCAGTATTTGCCAGAAAGCAGATACTTACTAGCCTAAGGATACACCTCCACTGTTGTGTAGGGTACTTGTAGCCTTAAAGGAATGCTTTTGAACCTAACAGCTAGCCGGCTCTTTAAACATAAAAATTTCACATATTAAAAGAATCCCATTAGATGTTTGGTGTGAGTACTCTTCCTTTTCCCCACAGACATCCTTTGTATTCAAGGAATTGCTCCCCAACATAGCAAGCTTTGTGTGCGCGTGCACGTATATCCCATATGCTTCCTCTAGAAAACCCATGCTTTGATTGTGAAATTTTGCCTCACACCAGCCAAGTAGGATTAGTGTCTGATGTATTCCAACTACACACATCTTCCCAGTGACCCAAACCATGCATGTCTTTGATATCTGCTTGCTTACTTAGCAAGTTTTTGTACACTGTTTTCTTTCTAATTCTAGACAGTAATTTTAGAATAAGCTGTTAAGCTTTTTCTGTAGAAAAAGGCATGAGGTAGCAAAATCATTCTCTCTTAAGAAAATACATGTTTTTGAAAGACTGAAAGAAATGGGACTTCATCAGTATATGTAAGGAAAGGTAGGCCTAAGGCTTAGGATTCATAACTTTAAACTTCATTTTGATCTGATGTTTAGCCTTCGGTAAAAAGTAAAGCCAACAGCATTTGAAGAATTTTTGACAAGCATTTTAAAATTGACTCTTGATAAGAATGGAAGAATCCCAAGGGACTGATATATGTGCAGTGACAAACACATAATTTAAGGAATGTTAAGATTTGCAGAGGAAAAAAAATAATGTAATTTGTAGAGTTGATTTAATTTTATTTATAGAATTTAATCAAGCTAACTCTAAATAGTCAGGCTTTGACCCTTGATGGATTCAGTTCTGTCTTGAATCTCTTGAGTAATGCTAGGTAATACTTTCTTTTTTCCTCCTTCCCATTGGTGCTGGGAAATGAAATACATCAGAGTTTTAGACACCTCTATATTGTGATAATAGTGGATTTACATGTGGTAAGATATGTTTATAAAACTCTTTAATAGGCTGTTTGCATGCTAATCCATGTAAAATTATGGAACCATCTCACCTGTTTGTGTCCATCTTCTTGCACTGAGTTTAGTTTATAGCTTCTTCAGGTCAGAGCACAGCTCACTTTTTACAAAGATCCTGTAGGCTGTTACCCAACGTGGAAATGGCTCCCTCTCCCCCCTCACCCCCAAGCCAATCAAGAAAGGATGGGATCTTCAGTGAGGACTGTTCTTGTCTGGCCTCAATCATACGATCTAATATTTACAACTTAAGCTTTCTTGTACAGTATGCAATTTTTGGATGCCCCTTTCCAGTAAACCATAGAAACCTTTAGACTTGCAATTGTTTCCTTAAACATGCCTTCTTAAAACTGGGGTAGTGGTTGTTTGTCTTCTCTTCTGCATTCAAGTAGTGAAAACTTCAGACCAGGGCTGAATATTTTGAAAAGATCAGCATTTTGAAAGTAAGTTTAAAATGGAAATTTTTTAATTTGTCCACTTAACAGCCTAAGGCTAAGAATTCATCATTATTACTTCTGAAAATTTTCTCTTCTCCTTCCAGACTGACATAATTGACCACAGTTTTGCAGTAGAATGGATGCAGGACTTTGAGACTTTTCAGGATGCCCTGAATCAAGAGACATCCTATGTCAGTAACCTGACTCGTTCAATGAGTTTAGTGTTGGATGAATTTTACAGTTCACTGAAGGTAAGAATCTTCCTTTTTTCACTACCTTTCATAAAAGCCTGGAGAAGAGCAAGCTCAAGGAGGATATTATTGATGTGTATAAATACCTGATGGGAGAATGTAAGGAACACAGAGGCAGGCCCTTTTCAGTGGTGCCCAGTGAAGGGACAAGAGGCAATAGACACGAAGTGAAATACAGGAAACTATGTTTAAACAGAAGAGGAAAAAAGAATTACTGTAATTTTACTGATTGAGTGCTTGAACAGATGGTCCAGAGAAATTGTGGAGTCTCCGTCCTTGGAGATACTCGAAACACGCTCAGACAAGATCTTGAGCGACCTGTTCTAGTTAATCCTGCTTTTTGAGCAGGAGAGTTTGGACTAGATGATCTCCAGAGGTATCTTCCAACCTCAACCGTTCTGTCCTTCTGTAAAAGGGCTTTGCACTGCCCTTTTGAACTGGAATCTGTTGATGAGCCTTGCATTGGGGGTGACGATTTGCTGATTTGAACAGTAACTTTAGTTGCTTGTCACACTGAGTGGCAGCCTGAATCTTTTAATACTGAATTGTGATTAATCATCGGAAGAAAGCTAAGATAGGCTGGTAAAAGGTAATGTTCTGTGTTGCAGTGTCTCCCATCTGAGATAATTTTCCTTGTTCTGAAAGTGTCAAGTACAGTTGGGCAATCCACTATGTAGGAAGAAGAGAAACAATCTCAAAAACAAACAAACAAAATCCTGTATATTTGCTGATGCAAAAAAAAGTGGTTTTTTTTCCACTTACCAGGCTTTGAGAGGACAAATCCATTCAGTTTCTCTGAAAACACTATACTTTGGAGGATGTTAATGATCCCATAGTCTGTGCTGGAAGGGTTCAGCTAATTGTGTTTTTCATCAGCTTTTACTTAAGAAAAAGCAAGTAAATGGCTTTATGGATATTACAAGAAAGGCAATGAAAATAAATAAGTGATTCCATTCATACAGATAATGATAATTTAGCCAAAACAAAAATATTATAAGTGCCCTATGTGGAACAATATACAGTATTTCAAAATGGATTGTAGTGGTGCCATATACAGGACTAAAGTACTTCCTAGTCCTTATTTGCTAATCAACTTTTTGTATGCCTGTCACATCTATTAGAATAGTAGACTGGAGAGCAGGACATATGCAGAGGATTATAGAGTAGAAGGCAGCTTGTACTTAAGTGCAATGAAAGTATAAATATTAATATATATCGGCACAGTGCCTAGACTAATGCTTAAAATCCTTTGGAGTGCTTGATTGTCTGCATATTTACTGTACTATTGATAAAATGCAAGGCTGTGTTGGAAAAAGTCTTACAAATGTAAGTAGTGAGTAGCTAAGACTGTCTTGCTTATGGAAAAGAGGGAGAATTTTCATTAGAGGATGTAAGATTCTTAAGGGTCAGCAAGTACTGGCTAGTAATAGTCTTAACTAAAGGTATTTTTAGATAATTGATTTAATAAAAGCAGAAAAAATGTCCGGAAGTGTAATGACAGACAAGTTCAAATTAGAAGGCAGATGTGCATGTTGAATGTATTGCCATAGTAACTGATTAAATTCTCCATCTCTTGCTGTTCTGGGGGTTGGATTGGGTACCTTTTAAAATGGGCTTCAGCTAAATACAAAGTATTAGACAGAACTTCAGAGGCAAAGTAGACCACAGTCCTTGTGGTCTATTTTGCTCTTTAATTCTAGTACACTGATACTGCAGCAGTCATACTAACCACTTATAATACTAGGTTCAGAATGAGAACTTGGATTATTAACAATAACCAAGTAAACAGAAGAAAGACTTGATCTTTCTTTTGACTTGCCCTGTCTTGTTCGTTATGTTTAGGCATTGTATTGTCTTAGCTGTTTTTTGTGGGTATTGAGATTGGAGATACAAGGATGGGTGCAGAGTCAGGTTTTCTTTTTTTTAACTGTTGCTTCCCTCCCTGCCCCACCATGGTAAAAGTTGTAAAACAGACAGGAAAACCCAGGTTCCTGAGTTAAATAAGAGAGAGAAAGAAAGAAGGAAAACAAAACAAACAAACAAACAAACAAAACAACCAAAAAACCAATCAAAAACTGGAGGTAGCAAACATTAACAGCAGGTGGAGAAAGAGGTTGAAAGTAGGGATGACAGAAGCAGAAGTATTACTGCATACTCCTATGCCACTGTGATGATTAAATGGGTATCATTAGATTCCCCTATTTTTTTAGTTTAGTTGTTTTTTTGTTTTTGTTTTTAAAGATACTGCTTAGTCTTTCCAGCTCTGATCATCCATCAGTTACCTAAAAACTTGGTTCAGTTACTCTTCAGTTCTGGTATATGGTTTTCTTTTATAGGTGGTTGGTGTTTCTGCTGTGCTCGGCACAGGACTGGATGATTTTTTTGTTCAGCTTTCTAAAGCTGTAGACGAATATGAGAGGTAAGGTGATAATCTTTGGTCCCTGACCCGGTGAATACTTGCTGAAGTTAATGATTCATGAGCCCACTCCTTTGATTTGAAGGACTGTTCACTTTTCACAGCCAAGGTAGTCTAGGGTTTCTAATTAACTTTAGTGCAAGAGTCAGCATAAAAAACAGCAGTCAAAAGGAACTATTCAGTGGTGAATTTTTGTGCTAACTGTTCAGTGAAAAAGTAAAAACTATCTGTGCCAGCAAATCTGTGAAGTCATTTTTTTCCTCTGATTCCATATAATGATCAAGGTTTGAATTGTCCTCAGGAAGCTAACAGATCAGTTTGGCAGACTGAATAGATGAGCAAGTTGAAATTCAATAATTCATGCCAGGCTGCTCTGTAACATTAGAAAGCAAATCCAGTAACTTGGATTACTTGGAAATATCTAAACCACACCATAGATTATTGTTAGAGGAAAATATCAGGCTGGATTGGATAGCTGGAGAGGGGCTGCTACAGCTTCATGCTCCCAGGTCTGATTAGTCTGACCTGGTCATACCCCCAGGTCTGCATACTGCATAGTCTCTGCTTACATGCAAATAAACTCTTTTATTCCCTTATCTCTCTATTTCCCACACTTGTTCCTCCCCAAATCTCCTAAATCCCTCCCTTTTCCCACCTTTGGTTCCTCCCCTAACCATCCCATAATAAATCCTGTGCTACCCCCAAATGCTCTTTCCCTGCATCCCATAATGTGTCCCGCACCCCTAGGCAGCCACCCTTCTGTGCTCGCAAGGTGATCCAGAGAGCTCCCGATGAGGCATGGTGATGTGTTTCATGCCTGGACCAYGGGACTGATGGTTCTCCTGGGACAGCCCTGGGAGGAGCTGGGATAGGGTATCCCTTCCTCCGAGTCCGTAATTTGGATTCCCTGCCTGCCACTGTGCCCCTGTGTTCCTCTGGGCTTCTTTAGATGGGTCTTTGATGGTTTGATGGCTCTCCTGTGATGGGCCTAGGGGTATCTGGGCAGGGTATTATTTGTGCTTCCCCCCCCCCTGCCCAAAATGTCTCTCTGCGCTCTTTGGAGGTGCTGAGGAGTTTTACCACATAACCTAACAATTATTCTGGGATACACTGCCTATATAATGAAACCCTAGTTAAGGGTTTCATGTAAGCCGCCAACGTGCACTTGCAGCCCAGAAGGCCAACCGTATCCTGGGCTGCATCAAAAGAAGCGTGGCCAAACAGGTTGAGGGAGGGGATTCTGCCCCTCTACTCTGCTCTCGTGAGACCCTGCCTGGAGCACTGTGTCCAGCTCTGGGGCCCACAGTACAAGAAAGACATGGACGTGTTAGAGCGGGTCCAGAGGAGGGCCATGAAAACGGTCAGAGAGCTGCAACGCTTCTCTTATGAAGAAAGGCTGAGAGAGTTGGGGTTGTTCAGCCTGGAGAAGAGAAGGCTTCAGAGACACCTTATTGTGGCCTTTCAGTATTTAAAAGGGGCTTATAAGAAAGATGGAGAGAGACTTCTTACCAAGGCTGTAGTGACAGGACAAGGGGCAATGGTTTTAAAATGAAAGAGGGTAGATCTAGGTTGGACATAAGGAAGAAATTGTTTATGATGAGGGTGGTGAGACATTGGAGCAGGTTGCCCAGAGAAGCTGTGGATGCCCAATCATTGGAAGTGTTCAAGGTCAAGTTGGATGGGGCTTTCAGCAACCTGATCTAGTGAAAGGTGTCCCTGCCTGTGGCAAGGGAGGTTAGACCAGATGATCTTTAAAGGTCCCTTCCAACCCAAACCATTCCATGATTCTAAGAAGAGGGTGTCCACATCCACTTTATCCTTACTTCATTGAAGAAATATTTCAAAGATCCCATAGTGGTACAATAGTTTGGAAGTCTGTGAACAGTCTTTCTGTATGAGATCCCATTGAACTGTCTTAGGAGGCACAAGTACTGGCAGAGAAGGTCATGTCTGTGATTAGAGTGATAAATCTGCTGATTAGGTATAGCAGTGAAATGACTACCTCAGTTGAGCTGGTTTAATTTCTTATCCAACAAGAAGGTGTGAGAAAGGTTTGTTATTTTAATGAAGTACATTCACTTGTTTTGCATCCATTGGTTTCAGAATCCAAATCTGGGTAAAAAGTACCATTAGTCTTTCTGAAATGTCTCTCAAACATGAAAGCCTAGAGAAAACATTTTTGGGGTAGAAACAAGCCTCCAAGATGATCCTTACATTATACAAGTCATGTATTAGTTCAGACTGAATGCGCTCTCTTTATTTATCTTTTCAGAGAATATCGTCCAGAATATGAGCGCCTGAGAAAAACACTGGTAAGTATTTTTAACTATTGTATACCTGGGCAGTGTATCTTGGCATCACTTTTATGCACACAATTGCCTGTATGTTGGGAGGGTCTAACATTTCATTTACTAATGATACCCAGTGTGGAAAAACTCCTGTCCTGAAGCCCACCATCTGTCTTTTTTTCCTAGATTTGGTGGAGCATATCTTCACAAAAATAAAGATGTTTTGTAAAACAGATGTTGCTCAGTGTTTTAGTGCTAATAATTTATTTGGGCAAATTGTGAGAAAATGATTGGGAAAGATTTTTATATCTTCCATTCAGAAGGATAGAGACTTTTTTAAAAATAACTTTCCAAAGTGATTTGTTGAGAATGTCACTATATCTTTCTGCACCAGTGAAGTGTACTGTTTTGACTTAGACAATTAATAATGAAAACTGAATTGCAGTACCAAAAATCAGTAGCTCTGCTCACCTTGAGTTCTGGCTGTCCAAAGGACAGTTCTCTGCAGGCACAACTTCACTGAGTTTGGCTTCCTGATGCTGCTGAAAATGTTCTTGAAGTCCATCATGCTGGAGGCTGCTTTTTGTATTTATCCAAAAGTTCTGTGTAACCTTAGTTGTAATGTAAGACCTGCTTATTGACTTCTGCTTTCTGGCCGGGGACAGACTGCTAGTATTGGGTGAGATTACTCTTCTAGTGATGTTTTAAATGTACTCAGAATCCACATGTAACTTTGTACCTACAGGAGAAAGCTCAAAACAAACAAAAGAGAGAGCAGCTGGAACACTTGTGGAAGGACATGGGCAGCGTGTGTGTGCAGGGCAACACACTTGCAGGTACCTTACTAGGAAGATTACGTTTACTGCAGAAGTTGTCTGAAGAGTCTGCCTTGAGAAGTCATATAGTGCTTTTCTGTCTTCACAGCAAAAGTGTGAAAGCAGCTTCATGTTAGAAAGAGGAGTGGGGCTTTAGTTCCTGTGGGATGAGTCAGACTTAGCTCTTCTATGTGTCAGTCACAGACATGAGAAAAAGAAACCCTGCTGTGTAGATAAAGCAGTGGGTGTACTAGAAGTAATGAAATACTTTAGAAAAGGTGAAACAGTCAAATTAGAATATGAGAAAGCTCTGCTGTTGGTTGAACTGTTGCCTTATATGAGGTTGAGTATGATGCTGATGCAGTCTGTCCTGTATCTTTGGAATCCAGAAGCAGCTTTCTGTCCCTTTAGAGTAGGTATTAATTGCTGTGTTTCTGTGCAAATAGAAATTGTCAGGGCACGAGCTACCTTTCTTGTTAGCATGCTGTTTTGTGTATAGCCATTTCTGTTCCCTTCAAGGGTCTGATGATGCTTCTGCAATGGGTCCCTCTGAGCTGATCCTAACACGTGGAACTCCTGATGAAGAAGAAGAGAGGGACAGTGATACTGATGACATTGACCATGAAGGTAAGGGAATGAGGGATGTGACCTGGTCTAAAAGCTGCCTGTCTAGTCAGGAAATACCCTCTGTATTTCATTAACTGGATTGACTGTAATGAAAGCCTAGAAAACAAGCAAACATTCAGTCACCTAAACATAGGTGTCTGAATCTGTAGCAGAAGCCCAGCTGCAATGCTTAGTCCAGCGATATCACTCTCTAACCTTTGTGCAAGTTCAATTGTAAATTTTCTATTTAAGTAGTTATTTGTAATAGGTGTATAACATGCATAAACCAGACAACTTGTTATGCTTGGAGCATGCAGTGACCTCTGAACCTGATTAATGCACAATATGTTTCATTGTCTTTTTGGCCTTACAGTTTCTGCCCCTGGCTCTCTTCCCTTTTCCTGTGACTCCTGGTCTTGGAGCAATCTTCTAAGTTCTTACAGTGTGTGATTTTTTTTCCCTTATATAGCTCGCAGACTTATTCTTCATTCTTTTCCTGTTCCCTTGATTTTTAGGATCACTTATTTCTTTTGCCTTGTAATGAAGATCAAATAGACTGTGCGTGTTGCTCTGACTACCCTGACTCTAGCTTTCTTCAGTAACACAAGTAGAACAAGTGCTGAAATATTGCTGAACTGTGGATTTTTTCCCCCCAGTTACTGAGGAGAGTCATGAAGAACCAGCCTTCAGAAACTTTATGCAAGAGACGCGGATGAAATACCAGAGAAGAAGCAACCCAAATGAATGAGACCTTCAGAAATAGAGGGTTTGGAATCCCTTGTAATGGAGTTAAAAGTAAAGGAACAGCGTAAAGAAACTTTCATGGAACCATGCATGAAGTCTTATATCTGTGAACAGCTTCCTCTGACGTATTTATATCTTTCTTCCTGCAGTAACTGTTGGTCATATGAGTTGAAGGTCTTGTATCCAACTGGCTGCACGTTTGGCCATCTGCCACGGTGACTTACTGAAGCTGAAGGAACCAGATAGCACTTTCTTTTGCTCCACATTCTTTACATGTGCCTGTTGAGAGCTTAGATTTTGAGCTCTGACAGCATTATCATCTAGAGTACTTACTGGTCTCCAAAAGTGCATCTGTTCACCTTGTGCAGACAGGTGTCTGCTGCAGCCAGGACACAAGTGAAATCTCTGCTGCATGAAACTTCATCAATCTAGTGTTTGATATTTTGGTTTTAATTAAATATATTTTATGTACTAACAAATGTGTGATGGTTAATAGCAGGAGATTTCATTTCACCGTTCTAATGTGAGACTTTTTTTCTATGCTTACAGCCCACCCATATGGATGCACAGCAAATACATCTTAATTACATTACATAGACACAATACAGATGCCTCCTAGGAAAATCCTGAGTAAAGAAAGTTCCCAGGAGGGAAAGTAATAAAAAGAATCTGGCTTGGTTCAGCTGAGAACYGAAGTATGCATGGCTGCGTACTGGCTGCATATACCTGTAGGTAACGTAAAACAAAGGCGTTTCTATAGATGAGTGCTTACCTGGAATGTAGACAAGGACTTGGAGACTGGCTAATACTTATTTTCCTGGTAGGCACCACGGGCACAGATGTTCACTTGCTGTTTACCATTCTGAACTCTGGAATCTTTGTTTTCTTTCCCTCCACACAATGCTGTGGCCTCACTAGAGAGATTTCTCAGTGGGAATCTGGCAGCAGGGTCTACCAGCACAAGTTTATAGGTTTGTGGAAAAACAGTTTCTGTGAATTTTAAAAGTATAGCTGGCAGGGAAGGGAAATTGACAACCAGCTGTTTATCTGCCAGCTCTGATATGCTTACTGCTTTAATAATGTAGAGCCTTCCAAGAGTACAACAATTTCAAATTTAGATAAACTAGACTGATCCTAGTAAGAAGTATTATCAGAAGCAAAGCTGAAACAAAGATTTCATAGCATACTGGTAAGGTTAAAATAATACATTTGTTGTTAATCATAGAATCATAGAATAGTTTGGGTTGGAAGGAACTTTTAAAGGTCATCTAGTCCAACCCCCCCCTGCAATGAGGAGGGACATCTTCAACTAGATCAGATTGCTCAGAGCCCCATCCAGCCTGACCCCGGAATGTTTCCAGGGATGGGGAATCTACCACCTCTCTGGGCAACCTGTGCTGGTGTTTCACCAAACTCATTGTAGAAAATTTCTTCCTTATATCAAGTCTGAATCTACCCTCTTTTAGTTTAAAACCATTACCCYTTGTCCTRTYGCAACAGGCCCTACTAAAAAGTTTGTTCCCATCTTTCTTGTAAGCCCCCTTTAAGTATTGAAAGGCTGCAGTAAGGTCTCCCCGGAGCCTTCTCTTGTCCAGGCTGCACAACACCAACTCTCTCCGCCTGTCCTCATGGGAGAGGTGTTCCATCCCTCTGATCATTTTCATGGCCCTCCTCTGGGAGGAACAACAGGTCCATGTCTTTCCTGTGCTGAGACTCCAGAGCTGGACGCAGTACTCCAGGCGGGGTCTCTCCAGAGCAGAGCAGAGTAGAGGGGCAGAATCCCCTCCCTCAACTTGCTGGCCACGCTTCTTTTGATGCAGCCCAGGATACAGTTGGCCTTCTGGGCTGCGAGTGCACATTGTTGGCTCATGTCCAGCTTTTCATCCACCAGTACCCCCAAGTCCTTCTCGGCAGGGCTGCTCTCAATCCCTTCATCCCCCAGCCTGTATCGATACTGGGGGTTGCCCTGACCCAGGTGCAGGACCTTGCACTTGGCCTTGTTGAACCTCATGAGGTTCACCCTGGCCCACTTCTCCAGCTTGTCCAGGTGTCCTGGTTCCAGCTGGGATAGAGTTAATTGTCTTCCTAGTAGCTGGCATAGTGCTGTGTTTTGGGTTTGGTATGAGAAGAATGTTGATGGCGCATTGATGTTTTAGTTTTTGCTAAGTAGTGCTTACGCTAGTCAAGGACTCTTCAGCTTCCCATAGTCTGCCARGTGCACAAGAAGCTGGGAGGGAGCATAGCCAGGACAGCTAACCCAACTGGCCAATGGGGTATTCCATATCATATGATGCCATGCTCAGTATATAAACTAGGAGGCGTGGTCCGGGAAGGGGGGATCATGGCTTGGGGACTGGCTGACATCGGTCGGCAGGTGGTGAGCAATTGTATCATGCATCACTTGCTTTGTATATCCTATTATTATTACTACTACTACTACTACTATTTTACTTTAGTTCAATTATTAAACTGTTTTTATCTCAACCCACAAGTTTTCTCACTTTTACCCTCCTGATTCTCTCCCCCATCCCACCAGTGGGGGGGAGTGAGCGAGTGGCTGTGTGGTGTTTAGTTGCTGGCTGGGGTTAAACCACGACAGTCCTTTTTGGCGCCCAACGTGGGGCTCAAAGGGTTTGAGATAACAACAGATTAACTACAGCGTATTAAGGAATTTGTTAACAGTTGCTGGTCACAATATTGATTCATCTGTTCTCGATATTAGTTTATCTGATCTACACCATGCTCTTGTTTTTGCTGTACATGTTAAAGATTGGTATTGGTTTTTGCAGTCTTCTGTGCTCTGCAGTGATTAGTGATGTTTTGCCTGGGACATTTGTTATTAAAACACTGGTCCTGAGCGTTATCTGGTATTTGGGTTTTGTACTGAAGCCATTACTGTACTTTGGGTACCACCTCATGGAGACAATTAGCAATTATACCTCTTCCTCTGTGAGTTTTTTTATGGTGGAAATACAGGATGGCACCTTCACTACCTTCTTCTATGATGTTTTCTCCTCGTTACAATAACTTTTCAGTATCTTGAACATCCTTGGGTAGTTAAGATACATCTATTGGTATTTCTTGGGAATACTGTTTCGGTTTTGTCTAAGGTTAATAAGCAATTTAAGAATATCATCCAGAGATCTGCCCCAAGACTGGATGGTTATGAGTGGCAGGGTGTGTGGGATAGCATGGGCAAATGCCTAGGACRGTGGGCACCCCCAGTGTTTTGGAAGTTCACCCCTGAACAAGTGCAGAACCCTGAAAAATTAGTAGAATATTTGGAAAAAGTATGCTGTCACCCTGGCAGTTCTAGGGAGACACAAATCATTGCAATGTGCTGGGGCCTGGCCCATGCTTACCGAGCCCTGTTCGGCACTATTCAGAACCCTCAAAGGGAACAAAGGGTCTCTGGATCTGATGACAAAACAACAGGCACTGTGGTTACCCCAACCCCCACAGCAGGCATTGCGGTTACCCCAACCCCCACGACAGGCACTGCAGCTACTCCAACCCCTGTGACAGAGAACCAACCTGTGCCGGTATCAGTTGCCCCTATACAAAAGAAGAAATACACAAGAAAATCAGCTCATTTCGTAAGGGATGAAGATGAACCAGGGCCATCACGAGAATAGGAGGAGGAAGAGGCAGAAGCCATAAACGAGATGGTAATCACCTGATCCCTATCCCTGAATGAGCTGTGAGATAGGCGAAAAGATTCAGCCATCGTCCAGGTGAGCACATTGTCACCCGGCTGCTCCAATGCTGGGATAACGGTGCCAGTAGCCTGGAATTAGAGGGTAGGGAAGCCAAGCAGCTGGGATCTCTTTCTAGGGAAGGGGGCATTGACAAAGCGATTGGGCAAGGGGCATAAGTCCTCAGCCTCTGGAGGCGACTCATCCCTTCAAGGAAGATGTTATATGTCACCCAGGCAAGTGGACCACCATGGAGAGAGGTATCCAG
>JAYKAV010000686.1:0-52082 GCA_035582835.1 Phoebastria nigripes | reverse complement strand
GCCCCCTCCCACACCCTTAGTTTTTAATACTGAGCATGACGTCACATGGTATGGAATACCCCACTGGCCAGCTGGGTCAACCACCCCGGCTATGCTCCCCCCGCCAGCTTCCCCTGCACCTGGCAGGGCATGGGAGGCCGAAAAGTCCCTGGTGCAAGCACCACCCAGCAACACCCAAAACATCAATGGGCCACCAAGGCTCCTATTATACCAAACCCAAAACACAGCACACCCTCCCCAGCTACTGAGAAGAAAGTTAACTCTGTCCCAGCCAGAACCAGGACAAAGAGAAATGAAATACCCTGAGAACGGCAGTGGTAAAAATTCCGCAGACCCTGCCCAGTAACTGAATAGTTACATATTTACTAAAATGTGACTTCTAAATTTTAGAGCATGCAGGTCACTGACTGGAGGTGAGAGACTATGGTTYATACCCTGTTGCACTTCTTTCTGGAAATTAAGCATTTTGATTTTTTTTTCATTTATTTTACCTTAGAAAGTTCAGGAATGTAGAGGTCATTACAGAGCTCTTGGCCCAAGACTCAGATGTCCCTCAAGAGCTAGTTCATCTACTAAAGGAAAGGCTAAGGTATTGAAACTTCAACATATGTAACTTGTCCATTCTTGTAAGGTATTTAAGTTAAAGAGCAAAATCAAAATGGGACTTTTTCGTTCTCTAGTAATCACAATAAAAATTAGGTTAAAACACTCCCAGATTTACTGCCAAAGAAAATATTAGAAAACAATTATTTGTCCCTGCAGTCCAATCACGCAATAATCACAGAACCATAGAAGAGTCCAGGTTGGAAGGGGCCTCTAAAGATCTTCTGGTCCAACCTTTGGTGGGAAAGGGAGCCTAGATGAGATTATCTAGCACCCTGTCCAGTTGCATCTCAGAAACCTCCAGCGATGGGGGCTCTTCTGCATCCCTGGGGAGGTTGTTCCAGTGATTGATTGTTCTCACTGTAAAAAATTTCTTTCTTATATCCCAAGATGAGGACACCTATATATAATTTAAAATATGTTTATTCTTCAATTTATTTCCATTAACATAATAATTCTATATAGTTAATATAGTACTTTTAAGTTCATCTTAAGCTTCCCCTAACTGAGACTATGCCAAAAGAACTGATCTTTCAGAATATACTAAATCCCAGAGGAAAAAAAACAGTGACAGAATACATACAGTGTTATGCAGTAGTATTATGCCATCATACAGAAGTTACCATCCAGAGCTCATAAAATGTTTTATAAAGATAAGTCTTATATTCTGCAGAATACACAGTCACACAGAAAATAAGTTACAAAAATGAAGGAAAAAACTAGGGCTTTTGTTTCATACTTCCTGACTGGCCCAGAAAATTTTTTGTTTCAAAGGAAAAGATAAGTAGAATATCAGAAAAACTCGCATCATCGTGAACAGTAGCTTGGAAAAATCTAAACACTGTGGAACAATGCAGTTACTGTAATGGGAAAAAAAAGTTGGCATAAATTTGGTCTCAAAAATTCCATCTTTATACCATTTTAGGAACATGGAAAATGCTGCCTCCGTATCAACGTGTGATTAATTTACATAAGTGTTCTGCTTGTGACATTTTTTAATGTCAGATGAAAAGAAGAGATAACAAGTAATGTTCTGGTATGTTTGCAGAGGGCAATTACAGAATGCCTTGCCTACAACAGTGCCCTCCCTAAGAATCAGGGCTTAGTCTGCAGCCAAGTAAATACCATTTTTGCCACTACAAGTGAAAGGCTGAAGGATCTGCACTGGCTTGACAGTGCAGGGTCTCAGCACTTGTCTGGGTTATGTTGGCCTAAGCTGATTCTGCCTTATTTTAGCAGTGATAGCGATTATCTAGTGGTCAGGTTGGGTTTAGGTTAGCTTTAGTTTATTGTCACAACATGTAGTTATTTTTTTCTCGATTGCATTATGTGTTATCCTAGTACGAAATGGGAGGTACAAGAATCAAAACTGGGACGGTACCAGAGGTCCCAGGCTATGAACACAAACCACAGTGGTCATTACAAGAGGATAATCTTGTTAAACCAGTTTAGATATAAAAGAAAGAACGGATAACTCAACAATTGAGAACCACTGAAGAGCAAGTTCACATACACAGATTGCATTAAGAAAATACATAAGAATAAAAGCAGGCAGTCCCCAAGACGAAGGAGGAAAGGACCTCCACCGCAGCATCATCCTTCTCCCAAGGAGAACCTGGGATGCTGGTCTGACGGTGACACCCACTGCAGCCTCCCTGCCTGCGGCAGGCTGTGCTGTCCACGTGGGCACCCAGAGGGACGATGGAAGAGGGAGCATGGCACCAGAGAAAGAAGGAAGATTTTTCTGGGTAACTATTCTAACTGTACTAGTGAGACTTCCCTGTATTAATCTGGACTATGAACGGTAGTAGTATTGCAACTGGGCTAACATTAATGCTTTGTTGGATGTTGGTTAGAATGTCAAATTAGACTAACAATGAATGCTTAACTCCACATATACGGTGTGTCCCATTTTACCTGTAAGACTTGGAGTGTAACAAATCTTCAGCTTGTACAGCAATTATTTTTTTTCTAGGAAATGCAACTATGGATGTTTTAAGGTCCATATAAATAAATGCCCATATTCTAGGTAGAGAAGTGGTATTATGGTTAACATACTGACAAAAAGAATGAACTCTGATTCCAAATTCTATCAGGCATGTCCTATAGAGCCTTGCACAAATCATCCTGCTCATCTGGGTGCTCCGTGGTCCTATAAAGTGGACTTAATAATAATTCCTTACCTGACAGGACTGCACGCACAGGGTATGATGAGGGGATATAAATACATAGCATATGGCCTTCAAAGTTGTTTTCTCATCGTGAGCTTCCAGAACCTGCTTTCCTTCAGAACTCATAAAAATGCACTACAAATTAGGGTGAAAAATCTTAATTGGGGCAATATTTTCTAGCAAAAACTCCTCTTGCGATATGTAAATGCCTGAGGCTACGTATAAATGCATGCGACACATAGTCTTGAGCAACCCTTCTACTTGTAGAAGCCCATTTTCACCTAGCCCTGAACCATGAGATACCAACTCAGAATATAATTACTGCAGCTTAACAAGTGATCCTGTGTCAGGTGAGCAACAGTAACTGTCTTGAATTCATGTATGTGATAATTTTATTTCGCTGGAGCATGAGTCTGATGCTTTTTTCTGTCTTGGGGTGGGGTTTTTTTTGTGGGGGGTTTGTTTAGTTTTTTTTTAGGTAGGCACTGCATTAACCTGGAGCAGCTCCTTTTCTGTAAATAGGTTTAGTCATAGATCAGTACCGGCAGTGCTATTGCTTTTGGTATTGATATATAGCCAACCATTGTAACACAAATTTTGTGTTATTATTTTATTCTGTATCCTAAAGCTGCATGAAATTTCACTGCAAGATGAGTAGGTCTGTATTCAGCAGTGGTAAGGGTTAAAAGAACTGCCTGGACACTCCGGGTGCTTGTCAAGACAAGCTGAAAAGAAGCAGAGGTCTGTGAATCAAGGTTATTTGGTTTGCATTCTTTTGGTTATCTCTTTCTAGCCAACTGGAGACAGTTTTAAGAAACTGTCATAAACTTTGCTGCTCTTTGGCAGTAAAAACAGTAAGAAGAGTGAAAGATACCATTTCCCATTAACTTGCACATCAAGGAAATTTATTTAAGGGCAAATGAGAAGACATTTCCAGAGACTGCAATATGACCTATGAAAGAAGCTGTTTCTTGCAAGGAATTTTATAAAAGTACTAGCATAGAAAAAAAACTGTTACTGACTGGAATGCTGCTCAACTCGCTTCTCTTTAAAAACAAAAACAAAAAAAAATCAGGCTTTTTTTGCTCAAGCAATCCTCATCTTTTAACCTCCTATTCTGCTTGAGCTGCAGTCTAAATCCCTAATAATTTTAACCTTTTAAATTGATTTCATCACTCTTCAGTCCTTTCTCCAGTGTAGCAGGTCTCTACCTTTTTGTAGCCTTGCCTCATGTTACAGGCTGTAGTCTTGGGTTCTTGTTTTGTAAAGGAGAAGATAGTGTTGTACCAACCAGGATCTACTTGTTTCCCCTATGCTACAATCCCATGCTCCAATTCTTTCTTAAACCTTATTTACTATGTCTTAATACTCCCTTTTAGTTGCTCAAGGCAAATAAAGCAATGTTGACTTTGAATGGGTCACTAGCAAATTACAAATAAGTTAAAAACTCTTTTCTGGGCTTCTTAATACGTTTGAGTTGGAATAGTAAGTACATGCTGCAGATAGTAAGTGAATAAGACTTGAAAATGGTATACAATACAGTAGATTAAGATTATCAGACCCAAAACTAGACAGATCTTTGCATTTAAAAAAAAAAAAAAGGATTTTATTTTGGTAAGATTGTAGTTCTTCCACTGCATTTTTTTTTTCTTTTTAATTAAATGGTCCTCTATGTCTCCAAGGGAAAAGCTCACTACATTTCTCTAGTGACTGTGGGGCTGTTTCAGTTTCGTGTGTTTCTAAGAAACTAATTCTTGCCTTCTGAAATTTCTTAGCATTAATTGCTAAATATATCAGCTTTTCTCTTTGGGATCTTAAAAAGCATTAAGATTCCAACAGGCTTTTTTCATTCATTCTTCACCACTTCTGTTGCCCTGACACCACTTCTGAGCCCTGGCATCAAAATACACTGGTTATATCTTCCTAAATTATTCAGAATGAAATCTAGATAATTTGCTTTTGATTTGCTTTAATAAAAACAAATTCATATATTCTTTATCTTCTTAGTAAAAAAAAAAAAAAATCTAAAAATCAAAGAAGTATTTTACCATGACACATAGTCTCTACCAGGCTTCTCTGGTGAATTATTTTTAGCTATGAAGTTGTGGCTGATGTTTCCCTTCTTTAACAGATTGTCACACAAAACAACAGTTTAAACTTGAGTGTGTCGGAGCAAAGCTTGTAGGGTATGAACAGGCAGGGCTGACCACCAGTTGCAGCAGTTGTGATGCAAATATGAAAAAGTCTTTTGATAGCTACATGCAGTCAAACAGAGAAATAGACCTACTCACATCAGCTTCAACATGGAAACTGGGAGTTTGGCACAGACCGCACAAGATTTTAAAGCTTCATGCAAGCAACATCCAGTAAAATGAACTGCATCTGTATGATACAAACTATAACACAGGTATAAATAATAAAAGGCGGAAATTTTCCTCCTGGCTGGTCTAGGGCAGATACTGACAGCGCAAATAGCTGTCAGCAAAAACACGGACAAGGAAGAGCTTGAGTAAATGTGTCCTGTCCCCAGCTGTGCACTGAGATCGAGCAGATGCCTTCTGCTTTCCCACTCCTGTTACCAGCTGCTCTGGTTAAGGCTTGTGGCAGACTGCCCAAGGCTACCGAAACCAGATTCCTCCCTTAGGTTCAGATCCTGGAGCAGAGCCAGATTCATCGGCTCTGAAGCATAATGCTCCCCATGCTCCTGATGCTCCCCAGGTCAGTGCACAGTCAAGGCTGGTGCACAGTCGCTTGCCCTCTCTTTGTGCCCATTAACCCTTTGTCACCTGCCCCGCTCACGCTAACAGTGAGGGCTTGTACCAAGGTGCCAAACTTTTTCCTGAGAGTCAAAGCAAAAGCGCGGCATGGCCCGGGTAGTTGTCGCTGCAACCAGAAGGTTCAGGAAGCCACGGCCAGGGAGGTGGCAGGGCAGGACTGCTGGCCTCCGCCCAGGTAGTTTTGCCAAGGACAAGAAGTGGGGAACCTGAAGACAGCCTCAAAAGTGGCTTTTGTGGAGATCTTTCATGCCTGGGGACACTGCAGGCTCCTGTCCATATGGACAGGAATTAGACAGAGTGACACTTTATAGCAACCACCCTGGACAGTGCTGAGGGCAAAAATGGCCTCGCAAGGCGAAGCACCTTACAGCGAGGTACCACCAAGCCATGTTTCACACACTTAATCATTAACACTCACAAAATATGGTTTTGCTTCATGCTTAACACATTCTTTGCAGGGCCTGTATCTTCTTCATGCCCTTGGCCAGGGCACGGCCATGGGCATGGCCATGGGCCTCTTGTTTAAAGTGACACCTGTGAGGGTATGCTTCTCAGGATGTTTGTTTGGTTTTTTTTTCCTTCTGCAAAGTGAAAACTGCTTTATTGAGTGCTGYCAACATTTTGCAATTAATGTATGATCCCAAACATGAAGACAGGCTTTTATGAAGAGGACGAGAAGTCGCTGAAGTTACATTACATTAGATGAAGAGGTGCTAATAGTAGAACATCTTCAACTGGAATGCTTTCTGTTTCTTTGCATTGCAGCTACAAGCAACTCATAAACGACATGAATATACTGTGGTGTTTTACACAGTGACGCACCCACTACACCACCCTGATGAGGCACTGCAGTGACACTGCCCTCCTGGAGAAGCTTTTGCTTCTCTGAAGGTCCATTTGCAGCTTGCCTGAGAGAAGCGGCGCTTTCTGCGCTTAGGGAAATGCCGTGAAGAGCTGTTTTGCACCAGGAGGTGCTGGTCTATTACAATCCCAGTGCCATCTCTTATTGGAGATGGCACTATAGACAAAGAGAGAATAGTACAGATAATCGTACGTCCCTTTTGATGCTGGGAACCTTGAGCTGTGCAGCATTGAACGGGCCTCCAGTGCATGTGCAGGGCGCCAGGCAGACCCTGTCCATAGAAAGGGTTATCTCATTTTGGTCATTCAAGCTATTGTAGGATTTTCTTGCATGAAAACAACCCCATTCATCATTTCTACTGTCAAACAGAAAGGATGTTCACATGAGAACTCGCTGCATTTTAGATAAGGGCAAGGCCACGCAGGTGGTGTAATTGCTGGTAGGGAGGGGGAGCTGCCTGCAGGCTCCTCCGTTACAGTGAGCTGAGGTTGTCCTGCAGACAAGGGATTTCTGCAGCACAACACAGGCCCAAAGGCCACGCTGGGTGTGCAGCAGTTTAACTCTTATGTGGTCCACTAACTCCTTCGCGTGCAATGATCTCCTGGTCAGGATCACTGCAAGAGCCAACAGGTTTCATTGCACCGTGGCTATGGTCTCTTCCCCAGCTGCAATCAAGGGAAGGGGCCTCCCCTCTCTTGTACGCTGGCCGTACTCCAACCAGGAGACCCGGCACAACACACGGGGCTGTAGGCGCTGGCGAAGGAAGCCAGAGCTCTGCGGGACAAGTGCCTCCAAAGCCCAGGAGACCCCAAAGCTCGGGGCTTGCTGCCAAGTTTTAGCCATGCCACGAATAATTATCTGCTTGGTACTTTTGAGCAATTCCTGAGCTTACAGCATAACAATGTGTACTGTGATTGTATAGACATACATCGCTATGCATACAGCGCTCAGACATATCCTGGGAAGCATACTGTGATCGGAGACATATGGTGGAACACAGACTGTGGTCAGCCATACAGCGCCGTATGTACGGCTGTCGTAGACGCGCAGCACAGCCTGAACTGCCATCATAAACGTGCGCCACAGCGCTTGCTGCAGTTACAGGCGTCCATCACAGGACGCACTGTGGCCACAGACACGTAGAGACGTGCCTGCTGCGGGCGCAGCCTTGTTCCGTAACCTGTGCTGCCACCCCACCGAGCACGCATCGCACGCTGCCGTCACAGCCACCCCTCACGAGGCACGCCGCGAGCACGTCCTGCAATGCCTACGTCAGAGATGGACGGCGTCACCCGCGCAGCGCAACCTCCTGCCGCCAGGTGGCGCGCTCCTCCCCGGCGGCGGCCGCACGCACACCTCGCTGCGCGCCCCTGCACCGCCCCGCCCGCGCCGCAGCACCGCTTCGCCCCCGCCCCCGCGCCGCCCAGCCAATCGCAGCGCGGCCCCGTGGTCCCACTGCCTTCCGGTCCCCCGTCTGTGTTTATTTTTGCCGCGGGGAGGAAGGAGGCCGTGTGATGGGCACTTGCGTCGCCCAATCGGAGAGCCGCCCGCTCGAGGAGGCGGGGGGCGGGTAAGCGGTGCTTTGGCGCGAGCGGCGGGAGTGTGAGGCTTTTTCGTTCCCCTCCCCTCGGCCCCTCTCGAAGCGGCTGTGCCCCGCCGGTCCCTGCCCCTCTCCCTCCTCCGCCCTTCTCTTCCCTCATCCGCACCGTCAGCTCCTTGTACCGGTCTCCGTTTGGTCTCCCGCTGGCCCGCGGGGGCCTCTGGTGCCCCCTCCCGGGTTCCCCCCCTCGGGCAGCAGCCCCAGCCCCCTCCTCTCCCCTCAGAGGCCCGTTTGCTGGGGCTGCCCGAGCAGCCGGCCTCCTCGCCTCGGGCGCCATTTCCCCCCTCGCCCTTCCCGCCCGGCAGCTGCCCGGGCCGGGCTCCTGTCACGGCACTGATGGCCGGCGTGATCCGGCGGCTGGATGAAGCCGTGGTGAACCGTATCGCGGCCGGCGAGGTCATCCAGAGACCGGCGAACGCCATCAAGGAGATGATAGAAAACTGGTAACGCGGGCTGGCGTCTGGGGGGGGGAGGTCTGCCCCTCCCGCCCCGCTGGACGCAGGGCAGGGGGCTGCGGCGAGCGCTGGGCCGCGGCCCGGCCTTGCTCGGAGCGGGGGGGCGCTGCTCCGGGGCAGCCCGGCGCGGTCCGGCCCTCGGACAGCGGGAGGGGGCTGAAGGCGTTGGGCGCGCTGCGGCTGCTGTCATCGCTTCCAGGCCGCCGGCCTGTAACGGGGGGGTAGGGTAAGTGTGGGTGCTGAGGAGAGATAATACGTGTGTGCTCGTATTGCACGCACAGGGGCACAGCTCCGTTCAAAAAGTCTTGTCTAAACTTGTGTTTGAGGTTTTTTTGTGGTTGTTTGATAAGCTTATGAATAATTTGCTTTCAGTGTCAATAATTCGGTTATTTGTTCTGAAGATAAAGTCTGTCTAGGATTAAAGTTGCTGCCTTTTCACTAGTCAGTGTAGTGAGCTGTATCAGCCGTTTGCAGGCAAGCCGCTGAGTCTGCAGTAGGTTTCGGTAACGGGGAGAGAAGGTCTATCTTACTTGTTGGACTAGGCACCTTCTTTCTTAATTTTTGAAATGTCTGAAAGTTTGTCATAATTGTTGTGGATGGTGATTTAGAATAATATATCACTGTTGTTAGAAGGAAAAAAAGGAAGGAGACAGTAAAGATTTATTTGAAACAGAACAAATTCCAATATGAGTGACAACTAGAGTAGAAACAAACTATCACTTGTATGAGAATGATTTAAAATTCAATTTAAGACATATAGTCCTTTATTCTCTAGAATTGCTGTTCTCTAGAATGCTTTCTTGGTTTCTGCAGTTTGGATGCTAAATCTACGAGTATCCAGGTAGTAGTTAAAGAAGGTGGTCTGAAGCTCATCCAGGTCCAAGATAACGGCTGCGGTATCAGAGTGAGTAAACAAAGCTGACAGCTGTATGCTGATGTTTAATACTACCTTTTAAAATTTATTTCAGTTTATAAATGTTTCTGATCTTGAAAAAACTTGGAAATGGAAAGTGACTATTACTTGTCCCTTTCACATAGAAAGAAGATCTGGACATTGTATGTGAGAGATTTACTACGAGTAAACTGCAAAAATTTGAAGACTTGGCTAGTATTTCTACATATGGTTTTAGGGGCGAGGTAAGCTCTTCATCAAGGTTTTGAAACTGTTCATTGTTTGTTGTTATCCCGTTGTAGTGGGGTTTACATCATACTATCGCATTCCCAATACTCTTTAGAGAAGCTTCTGTTTTCTGAGAGAGTCTGCCATGTGAATATAGTTCAAAATACATTGCTATGTCTTTCAAGATTAGATGGATGCCTAGGGAGAGGTATATATTCTTTTTGCTTTCTGGAGTAAGATATATATTTTTTTTTTTTAAAGTAGAACAAGGCCTGTCTTCTCAAATGCTGCTTCAGGAACCTATAGGTAAAAGACAATGAAAGATTTGAGTGGAAGGTGAATCTTTGATGTCAGACATTTGTCTAAATACAATACTTAAAACTAAATGTTTGAAATGTACATTTGTCTTCCTTTGCTTTTCCTATTAGTCAAACTTAGTACCTCTGACCCCTCAGATATACTAGTTCTCCAGATTCCCATAGGCTGTATCTAAACTCATCTGAAAGAACAGTCCAGGATGAGTTCTGCTTTCCCCTCCAGATGGCCAAGAAGATATATAAGTATGTTGCCTGTGCTCAGATACGTAGACCCTTGCATGCTCCAGAGAGTAGACTGCTTGAGTCCTCTCCTCACACACTTTCAAGATCATCAGCTCCCCAGCCAGTGGAGTCGGGTCCTGAGGCTGGTTTCAGTAGGCTGTGTAGACATGTCCGTTGAGTTTTCTGGGAAAACCATTGTAACCTAACTTTGTAATATTACCTACAGTCAGGGGAAGAACTTGGGCAAGGATGAGGAAGTAACAGCTAAAACCTTCCAGCTGTTTTTTGTTAACATGAAAGAAAGAAAAGGGCACAACTGTAATAACTTTGCAGATTTCCTTTAGTTATGTTACATRGTTAGCTGCTTGCATTGTCAGAGAGAATGAAATGTTAGAAAAGCCAAAAGAAGGTCCTGGATAAAAGTCAGTGTTATAGGTACTAAAATTTGTTAAAGCTTTACTGACCTGCAATTTTCTTGTAAGTTTTTGTTTTTTTTATCGATTACTTGCAAGTGGTATAACAAAATTTAGTGATGCTGTTTGAAATGTGGACACTCCTTCAGCAATGGTCTCCAGAGCAAGGCTTACAAAGATGCTTTCTCTTTCTCTAGGCATTGGCTAGCATCAGTCATGTTGCCCATGTTACGGTAACAACTAAAACAGCTGATGCAAAGTGTGCATACAGGTATGTTACCTATTATCCATGTGACTTCTGCTGCATGTAATAATGAACAGATATATTTAATTCTCTTTTCAGTGCTCCTATGAAGGAGGAGGGTGGGGTAAGGAATTAAGTGTTTCTAGGGTAGTTACAAAAAAGACCCAGAATGTGAGAAAACATAGTTTGAGTGATTTCTATTCCAGATTGTAAAGGTAAGCTTTAGCTAAACAATATATTTTAAAAGTGTGTGTGTGAAATCTTAAAGGGAATTCTACTTCGGCAGCCACTGTAGGGTAAACTTTTGTCTTTTTCTCCATTTCAGGGTAAAATGATGTATATACGCAGTCAGTGTGTCTTGCAAATGTTGTAAGTCTGAGCACAGGAACTTACAGCTTAGTTTGCTTTTGTATTGGTGCTTAATCCTATTCAAAAAAGGTTTTGAATATTCTTCTGAAAACTTACTCTAAATATAAGCAAGCCTATCCATTAATTTCTCAACTACTTTTAAGAAAAAAAAGGAGAAAAAAAAAAAAAAGAGAAGCTTTGCATCTTGGTTTTTCAAAAGAATGTGTGACTACGGTCTTTCTTGCATTAAGTATGTAGGGTATGTGAGAGGGCAAAAAAAGTATGCCCTTTGAAATTATGCTTTTGTATAACTTGCTGAAAGACCTAAGTGGTCTCGTATGCTCAAAATCCTGTTACAGCCAAAAAGGAAACAGATCTTATATGTAAAGTCAAGAATTTCTTATTAGTATAACTGAAGTGTAAAGTCTAGTGGAAGAATTATTATTAGTCCAGGTCTAGCTATTAAAGAAAGATAAAATACAAATCCTGCCTCTACAGGAAAAGTCTCAATAATACAATTTCAAAACACATATCCTGTTATCTGCCCCTTTTTCTCTGCTGTTATTCCCCCTCCCACTGCCCCTCTGGGTCCTAAGGTCAATGAAGACAGTTTTCCTCTAGCAGAAAAGAGGGGAGGCGTTGCAGCCAATTGTCAGTGTCCCAAGTTCTTTGCTGGGAGGAGTGTGACGATGATGGGATTTCTTTTGTCTTCTCCCTTTTGTCATCATCTGTCTGTGTCTGCCCCCCTGTAAATCTAGATGTCTGACAACTTTTTATTTTTATTTTCTGCCTAGAGCTACTTACAGTGATGGAAAAATTAAAGCCCCTCCGAAACCCTGTGCTGGAAACCAAGGAACTCAGATCACGGTAGGTTTTTGTGCCTTTTCTCTCTTGGCCTTTTTCTGTTCCCTGGTCGTTATGCTTGCGCCACTTATTGGTATGTGTTACATTGTAAGGTACGTGACAGTATCACCTTGTAGAATGTTTTCCAAATGATGTTGTTGTGTGGGTTTTTTGGGTTTTTTGTTTTGTCGTCTTCCCCAAAGACAGCAAGGTAAATTTCAGAAGATCCTCTTTTTTTCTTCTGAGGATAGCATAGTTATACACTATCAGAAATATTTCATAATCCTTCTGGACTGCTGAAAGCCTCAATGGACAGTTAGGGCTGCAAGAAGCTCAGAATATGGAAGGGTGGTCTGTGTTGTACAAGCCAGAGTGGGAAGATGAGGKTTGGCATAGGAAACTGCAGACCCGCTGTTCGTCTTTCAGTCATATCTTTCATATATCATACCAAGCTTTGAATGTGGGTTGGGATTAGGATTGGCATTAGGACTATGAAGAATAAGGAGCTCAGAATGGGAAGGAGTGTGCTTGTTGCACAGTGTAGGGTGGAAAATGGAAGCCTGGCCTGGGAGTCTGCAGGTGTGTGTCTGTATTGCAGTGGGAACATACACCCAGCAAGCTTCACATGTCAATGTTCAGGATAATGTATCTTAAAAAAGAAGCTGAACTTTAAATTCCTGCCTTTCTCACTATAGCAGAAAAATAATTTGCATGTTGTTTAAATAAATAGTGAAAATGAACAATTTGAGCTGCTGTTTTAAGGACATTAACAGCCTTGACTGCAGCAACTGTTTTAACATTTATTTGCATTTCATTAAAACACGGCGTAATTGGGGAATCCATTGTCATCTGCAATGGAAAGCATATAACTTTCACTGAAAAGTGAGTTGTAGAGTTGTTATTGGTAAAAATATTGATGTACTAAAATACTTGAAAACATACATTTCTCTGGAGTTGCATTTTGTTAGGTGAACCTAAGCAGGTAAGGAATAAACTGAATGTTGATCCTTCATAAACTAAAATGTTTTCAGAAAATTTTGTAGTATCTATTAAGAGGATGGATTTAGATGAATTATATAGTGAGAGAAGATTTTTTTAAATTATTTTTAAATGTGATCTTTTTCTCTGTAGGTTGAAGATCTCTTTTACAATGTAAATACAAGGAGGAAAGCTTTAAAAAATCCAAATGAAGAATATGCAAAAATACTAGAAGTTGTTAGCAGGTAAACTGAAATAGAAGGCTCCAATTTTTTCTACTGCCATTGAGAGTACTGGGGTTTTTCAAAGGGGCTGGCATCTCTGTGTGTGGTGTAATTTTTTTTGTTGTTGAGTTTTTTAACTATTCCTTAGTATATGGTGTCAGATAACAGTTCAGTTTGATACAGAAAATCCAGAGGAGAAACAGTGTATTCAGTCTGTGACTATTAGTAAGAATTCCAGCAAACACATGGTGATAGCCTTGAATGAGTGAACTCTCAATGAACTTGGGCTGAATAGAATCCAAGTAAAAACTCTGCAAGAGCATTGAGATTTTGCTGAATATGAAAAAGCTGAATGGCAATTTCATGTCCTCAAAAAAAAAAAAAAAAAACCAAAACAAACCACCACTTTAGCTACGAGATATTCCCTTCCTGGGTCCCTTTGTTGCATCTTTTGCCATGTACAGAGGCTTTGCAAGCAGGATCTATACAATTTAACCAAAATAACTGCTTTACACTTTCAGTAAACACAAAAGCTAGCAGAGAGTAGGAAGACTGTATGCTAAGCGTTAGCCTGCTCCCCGAATGAACTACTTAAGACTTTACTGGCCAGGCAAACTGCAGCCAGGAGGTGAAGGGTCAGGTCCTGCTGCTCCGTGGAACAGGCTGATCTGAAGTCATGCTGAGTTACAGGCTTTCAACTCATTGGGGTTTTTTTCCATTAGGATTTTACATCTTTTCATTTTGTTTTTTTTTCTCTTGAATTTTTGAGTTACTGTCCTGGTCACAACAGTCTAACCTCTGTCTGCATTTTTACATTTCTCATCTTGCAAGGTTCTACTGTGTGTTCTTTCTCACAACTTTGCAACTTTCCTAGAAGTTTGAGCCAGGGTTACGCAGCTGTACTGTATCAGAACTTGGCCCTGGGGTCACAGACAGCTGAACCATCTGGGTAGGAGAAGTTAGAAGGGCGAGTCAGCCATTTTTCAGATCCTTTTCTGTAGTATTTGAGACTTGGTTCTGTTATACTGAGGAGGTTTTGCTGTTCTTCTAGTTAAACCTATGCAATGAAACTGAACTAACCAGGTCTATAGAAGCTGATCGGGTTTTTTTGAGAAATAAGCTAAGCTGATCCTTGAATTTCATATGGTTACAGGTGAGTTATAAATAGAAAACATTTATTTTTTTTATAGCTGTTTAGTCTACAAAAGCTCAATTTGGCTCAAATCACATTACTGTGTAACAGGAAATGAAATTGCCCCTGTTACTAGCTGCTTTTCAGCATTCAGGGAAAGTAACATTTTCTTTCACATACTGCAGTTTTATGTTTACCTATTTTTCAGGTATGCCATCCATAACTCAGGCATCAGCTTTTCAGTTAAAAAGGTATGTAAATAAAGTCTTTAAAACTTCACTGTGTGTCTGTATATATGTATGTGTGTGTATATATATAAAATGTGTATATATGAAAATGCCAGAAAATTTGCACTGCATCTTTTGCAATGGGAATAGTGTATAGAGCCTTCCCCTGTACCGAAATGTTGACGTGTATGTTGATGCAGTTTGGATAGAAAACACAATAGTTAAAAGTAAACAAGACAAAAATATAGTTGTCAGGAGTTTGGAGTTTTCTATGTGGTCAACGTGTTAGTTTGTTTTAGCTTTGAGCTGTTTCAGCTTCTTTTTTGAAAGTCTGGTTACTAATAACTGCACGAAAGAGGACAGGGTAGAGTACCTGCATTCTGTGGCATTCTTGATAATTATTTACTGAACTGCTTATGTTCCTCACTTTCAAAGATGGAGTTATTAGCCTGAATGGGTCTGATGTGATGTAGCAAATCTTGTAATCCGGTGCTATTTACTGTCTATTGCTTTTCTGAACACAAATAAGTAAATAATAATACAAAACATTATAATGATGTTATGTCCCATGCCTTTTTGTTAAAAATGTTATTGTTAAGTTTAATGTATTTCTAAAACTTCAGCCAGAACCGTGAATTGATTGATACTCATTTCTGCTCCCTTTAGCAAGGTGATACCATGTCAGATGTTAGAACCTTATCAAATGCCTCAACAGTGGACAACATTAGGTCCGTCTTTGGAAATGCTGTTAGCAGGTATGTTGATGTCAAGTTTCCTTTTGACATGAAGTTTTCCAGTAAATCTCCCTCCCCTTTCTCTTTTAAAGAACATGGGCTGTGCTAACTTTTCCTCCTTCCTTTAAGGTGAATTACAGAGAAGAGAGAGTGTTGCAATAATAGAGCTCTCCCTTGTCTTGCAGAATGTGTGACTTTTTTTTAGTATATCAAAGGAAAGAGGGAAGTTGCAAAGCTGTTCCTTTAATGCACTAAAAGGGAACCATCTGCTTGTAACTTTCTGTGTGCTCATTTAAAAAGAGCAAGCTGTACCTGTGTTCTCTGCAAGTTCCTAGCCTCTTCCTACGCCATGAAAATCTTACCACTTCTTACCACACTACTATCTGATAAATTTTGAAGTCTCCTCAAATTCATTTTTCTGAAATCTTATGGTTTAATATTTTGACAAAAGCTACATTAGCTGAGGCTGAGTAAACCAGGCATAAAAGTTGAAAACAAATAAAACCAATCATCTTTTGAAAATGTATCTGCCACTTTTGGAAACATTCTCTCTTTAGAAGACATTCCACTGTGAAGAATTCATTGAATGGACTTGTGGAATGGATTTGTCCCACGAATACTTGGGTGTCAATTTGATTCAGTTACTAAAGTCACACTTCACATTTAAGGAATGTAACTTTTAATACATGGAAACACAGCAAACTAGAGAGGCTGTTTAGTGCTAAGGTTTGCAGTGTAAGAAAGAAGAAACAATGCAGTTCAGGTTAAATAATTTTTGTGGCTCAGCAATGAATGTTTGAACTCTCAAATAATTCTAATGTTTTCACTAACTGTGATATAAATAGAATATAGAACAGTATATCGCTACTCGCGAGTACTGTTTGAAATGTGCATCAACAGAAGAATTCATTTTTTGTGTGTGTTTCTGTCAAACTGTCAATAGGGAACTGATAGAAGTGGGCTGCGATGATGCAAGTCTGGCCTTTAAAATGAAAGGCTACATCACGAATGCAAACTACTCTGTGAAGAAATGTATATTTTTACTCTTCATAAACCGTAAGTTTAACAAAAAAAAAAAGGCAGCATTTTGTACAGTCATATGTTGCTTACATAACAAGCAGAAGAACAAAACTTTCTGAAGAACTACAAAATGTRTGAGCATTCTTAAAAACATTGAAGAATAAGTATTACGGTTAATTGTAGATCTTGAGGTGGTTTTCTGTTTGTAAAATGTGCATCATGCTTTGCACTCTAAATAGTGGAAAGCAGCTAAGACTGGGCCTAAAGAAACTTAAGCTTGTGGAGTATCAAGGTTATGATTGTGTCCTGCCAACTTATACAGAGGGGTCTCTCCATTCTGTAGCAACATTGGCATGGGATGCAACAAACCTTGACTGCATGAAATAATGAAAAGGTAGTCTGGTTATTTCAGTATTTGTGGAAAAAAATACTTCTAAATATAAAGCATACTAAGAAGAGACTGCCTATTCCTGGTTTTATATGAAGAATAAATAGGTCTTGGGGAAAAATGGGTATAACGGATGCCCTTTGAAGATACGAAGCATGAAGATGTTGGTCTGAAGGAGTAGTTGGGCACTGTGCAGTGTATTTCAGTGGGGCTCTGAAAATAGTGTTTTGTTCTGTGTTTCAGATCGATTGGTAGAGTCAGCCGCTTTGCGGAAAGCCATAGAAACTGTGTATGCTGCTTATTTGCCAAAAAGTACGCATCCGTTCCTATACTTAAGGTAAAGTAATAGGAAGAAGTAGCCTTTTAATACTGTCTTGTAGGATATAGCTAGGGTGAGTAGGTTTAGAAGGACATTGGTGTTCCTGATAGTAGTGTTAAGCACTGCTCTGAGGTAATTAATTGCCAGACAGGAGATAATTAAATCACATTAAAGAAATCTTAAGAAGACAGGCCTTATTTTCAGAAGTAGTGAGTGTCTGTAATTTCAGCTTAAGTCCTTTCATATTAACTCGTGAGACACTGCAAGTAAAAGATATTTCTAAAAGCTGGTTTTTGTAGTAGTACAATGGAGAGATTGGTTTAAGCTTACCTATGTAAGCTGACTTTGGTGAGTTTGGAATAGAGTTCTTCAGATTAATTATTTTTTAATATACCAAACAAATCTGACTGTAGTGTTACTTTAGCAGGTTTCAGGACCGTTTTGACTTCTTTGCATGGAGTAATGGCCGCAAGCCTGACAAAATTTTGTACTGAACCAATTTGTGCCCTCTCTGCCATCCATGGGAAATTTTAGRTTAACTTCTTTTAAAATGTTTTCCAGCCTGGAAATAGCCCCCCAGAATGTAGATGTGAATGTGCACCCTACAAAACATGAGGTCCATTTCCTTCATGAAGATAGTATTCTAGAGCGTGTGCAACAGCATGTAGAGAGCAAGCTACTGGGCTCTAATTCTTCAAGGATGTACTTCACTCAGGTGAGAACACTTTTGAAGTGACCACAGCTCTGCACTATTTTAACTGTCATGGATACGTTTACTCTGTTCAATAGTACAATCTATGCAGTGATTGATAGTCATCAGTGTTATACTGGTAGCTTGAGATCTTTGTTCTCTGTTTCAGCGATTAAGCTGCTTTAATATACCAATGTTAACAATGTGGCAAAAGAGAGAAAAAGTGTACGAAAACATTTTAAATACCTGTCAAGTATCTGATCAGTCTTTTTGATTTTACAAGTATAYTAGCCTTCACATGTGGTAAATTGTTTTTTATTCTGCCCTGGTTTATGTGAAAGACATGTGACTGAGGAAATTGTTCTATGTATTTGACAACACTTTGGATTTAATCTAACCAGAAAAGAATCAGGAAGAAGATTTCCTAATCTCTCTTTATGTAGAGCATAGCATAAGAATTATAACTATAATCTTTTAAAAAAACCAAATTTTCTTGTGATTTTTTTACATTAAAGATTTTCCCTTTGAGACAAAGGAATGCTAACTAATGATTTTGTTAACTGTCAAGATGATGATATTCACACTATGTGGATACCAAGTGCAAAGCTGGTGGCCTGTTTAAGCAGTTGACGCTGTGCTTGTGGGGTTTGAAAGTTACTTGCCTCTGAGCACTAAGATGCTGTGAGAAGTGTGGCTGATCTTTCTGGTTTTTTTTTTTTCTTCTTGTTGTTGAATCTCTTCTCTTTGCTTCCCTGTATCTGAATGAAGACATTGCTTCCAGGGGCTGACTGCTCTTCCAGTGAGGTTGTAAAATCAGCACCAAACTCTTCTGTCGTTACCAAAGGAACCAGTGATAAAGTTTACGCGCATCAGATGGTCCGCACTGATTCCCGAGAGCAGAAATTGGATGCTTTTCTTCAGCCAGTGAACAACACCCTAAGCACAGGCCCCACTGAAGCGACGACAGAGGTTAATGCAGGACCTCTGGAGGGTGTGGTCAGGCCACGGGATGCTGAAATGGAAGATGTCAGTGATCTGGTTGAAATGGCTGATGTTCAGGAGAACACAGTGATGCCTGGGGGGCTGAGGGAAAGTGGACACTTGTCTCCTGAGACAGTGCCTCCTCGGTAAGTCTCATCTTTCCTGAGGTCATGCAAGGGTACCTATTTATTTCATGGCGTGGCCCTGAAACTGAAGATTTTTCTGATCTCTTTGGAATTCTGCTTTTTCAGAAGGAAAGACTTTCCTAGAATAACTTTCCGTGGCATTTTATTGAGAAATTAAACTTCATCTGTGAACTGTAAATTACATAACTTGTGATAAATTTTGTAACTGGAATGGGATTTCCATGCATACTGAAAGGCAGGAAGCAGTATAAATAATGACATTAACTTTAGTTTAGGGAGATAATACTGGTCTGTCTCTCTTTGGGGGCCCTCCTTTTGTGGGGGGATAGAAACTACATCACTGAATTTTGCAGACGTTACCCTAGTAAAGATAAAAGTGCTGTAATCTTTTTATAGCTCCTGTAGGAGCTGTTATGAGAGGCCAAAGTCTTCTGAAGGAATCTGATTTCCCATCCCCTTCCTGTCCTCCCCCCCCACCCCCCCCCGTTATTACAGAAAAATGATCATGAAGAAACTCATTAAAAATATCAACATTTTTTTTTTATGTGTCCTTTAGAGCCCAATTCTCTTGGTGCTTAAACAACAGATGTCTCATGTGATTGGTATTAGAGAGTTGTAAATTCTCTTATGAACTACCTTTTCCTAACAAATTATGCCTCGGAAGTAAAATAAAAGAGTCTTTCTGGGAAGCTTTGGGAAACTTTCTGCATTTCCTGTGTTAACGTACAGCATGTGAATTGAGCATCCCATCTGTTAGTGTGTTTTGCCTAAGCCATAGGAGAATTGAACATAACTCCTTTTGTTTTGGTATTGCAGAAAGAGACCACGGGAAGACATGGACATAGAAATGGAGAACGATGACACCAGAAAGGACATGACTGCTGCCTGCACCCCTAAAAGAAGAATTATCAACTTGACCAGTGTATTGACTCTCCAGGAGGAAATTAGTAACCAGGCACATGCAAGTAAGCAAGCCTTTTGCTTCTCAAGATTATTGTTATTCCACCAACTAAATATGATTGTTTAAACTGCTGAGGGAAAAGATATTTAAAAGGTGGCCTGGTCAGTTCACTGTGCTGCTAAGCGAGCTTTTAACAAGAAACATTTGTTAAACATCAAGGGCCAAATTTTGAACAGGCAGCTGCCATACTGAGCCACACTGGAGGACTGTTTTAAAAACTTTTGTGTACCTTGTTAGTTGATAGACGTTTTATGCATTCTAAATATTTTGCAGACCTTAACTTGCATCATAACTAATAACACTATGAAATCACAGCTTGAAAAGCTAAGTTATTTTGTAATTTTCAAACAGAAATGGCAGCTACAATATGGTCATTAGAAAAATTTTGCTTAGTCGCATGATTGTGAAGTAGACTGGGACAGGCTTGATAATCATTGTTTTTATTTACTGCTTTTGCTTTTCATTTTCATTTGTATCTATCCCACTTATATGAAATGATGAGACTGGTAAAATATTATTGTCTCTTCTGGTAAGAGTTCTTTTAGAAACAGGTGAAAGGTTTGCAATTCTTCCTAGGGTTGTTTCCCTCTTAGCTCTTTCAGTTGCCTTCAGAGTCATACTGAGTCACATAACCCATATTATTCAGTTAGTCTGAATGTTGGGAATCTCGTGTTCTGGGGTTTTTGTTCAATTTATTTTGATTTTTCTGGTAGTAAGAATTGGGGATGCTCCACAGCTAAAATGGCTAGACTAACAGACATCTGTAATAAATAACTTTTTTATAAATTACTAAAAATCTTGATCTTTAGAAAGCATGTACTTATACTTTACTTGTGCTCCAGAAAAAGTTTTGCATTAGGCTGGTAATTCTGAGCCAGTAATTCCATATCTGATGTCACTGTTTAAATACTGAAATCAAAGAGTTGTCCCTGAGCCATAAAATGTCCAAAAATGTCTCAAAATACATGGTAGAACTTGTGCAGCTGCTTGAGGTTGTGTCTTGTCTTCACATGTGTAAGAAATACTTACAAGAGACCTTTGCAAGAAAGAAATACTCTTCTCACAATATTGTATTCCTTTGGAAAAGGTAACAGTGGAATTTGGGTAGCATAGTGCTTTGTACATGCTGTGACTGCAGTGCCAAGCTCCTGTAATGAAGCTGCTCCCAAGGACTGCAACTAGTGCCACTTTTCTGTGGAATGCCTAAAATGAACTCTTATTATGGAATCTGACTTCTCATACCTTWTTTTTTTTTTTTTTTTTTTTAATATGTATAAATGAGAAGGCTGGAAACTTAGTTTGGGAGGGAAAAATAAATGAATTATGGACCTATTCTATCACACTTTCAGAATTTAGTCTGACAATACTAGATTTTGTTGCAAAGTTGTTTTACATCTGCAGTTTTCTTTGAAGTATGTCTGTGCTCCCTTACTAATCTCCTGTGGCTGGAAATGAATTTTGAAAGGCTATTCAAGTCAAACACAATGGTTTTGTTTTGTTTTAATTTGCATTTGTAGTTTAACTGTTATATAACTATTCTCACTTATGCTTTAATATATATGAGTATATGTGTATGCACACAAATGATTAATACTTCAAAACGTGGATAATTGGTAGTACAGGCCTATAAGAAGAAGGAGGGGTGCAGTAGTGACTGAACAGTAATCTGAGACTTTAACGCTAAAAAGACACAAACCACTCAACTAAATAAATTAGGGCAGGGTTGCAAATACGGAACTATATCTTTTTGTTTCTTCCCCACCCCCTGAATTGTTTCAGATCTTCAGGAGATGCTACACGATCACTCATTTGTTGGCTGTGTCAGTCCTCAGTGGGCTCTGGCCCAATATCAGACAAAACTGTATCTTCTCAATACAACAAAACTCAGGTAAAGAAGCTGTTAGACTTGTTGGCAGTTGAAATAAGTACCAATTACCAAGCTAATTAGAAGAAGGAAGGAAATTACAGGAAAAACAACATTGTTTTCTTGTTGCCTATCTGAAAAGTCATGAGGCTAAAGATTAAGCAGTCAGTTCAGACTTGGAAACAAGTCTGGCATGCTTGGGAAAAGTTGCAGGGAATCAGTGTAATTAAAATGCCAGCTACTGGATTGTGTGCTCACAGACTGGGGGAAGGGAGAGACATTTTATTTGCTTCATGATCGTCTACAGCACACTGTATAAAGATGAGCAAGCAGAGGCTTCAGAAAAGTTGTATAAAATGTTATATCCAATTGGGTTAAGAGAAGCTGCAGGACATGATCATAACACAAACTTTGTATTTTTGCATATGCAGCCTTACAGGGCCAGCTACATAAATTTTGTAACAAATAAGAGAATATACTTAAGATAGACATATCTATCAATTTCCAAGCTCCTGTGCTTTTCTTGCAGTGAGGTTGAAATATAGGGTATCTGGGAATAAACTGATAGCAGCGGCATGCTTGAGCATATAACACTCCTGCACCAATGTGGCTGATGATGTCAGAAACCAAGAAACGGATTTAACTGTAAACATCTAGATAGTGTGTGTGAGTCTTAAACTGTTTAGTTAAAGTGAGATCTTTGTTAATATGAATGGATATGTATGTCTGATGTTTCCAAGATGACTCTTACTTTCCCCTCTTAATTATGGTAACTTGGAGATATGTGATCCTGTCCATATAACTAATTTTTGTACTTCAATTTAGCCAAGAACTCTTCTACCAGATACTTATTTATGACTTTGCAAACTTTGGAGTCTTAAGGTTGTCTGTAAGTATAATTTTACATTATATCCTATATAGAAAGATTTACAGTAAGCCTGTCCTTTCAGACAAATGTATAGTTTTACAGGTTGGTTTTTGTCCACTACAAGAGCGATGTTTCATTTCTTTTACAGTAAGAATAGAATGTAGAAAACTCTTAGTAATTTTGTAGCTACTACTCTTAAGTTGTCATCCTGGCTGCTTGTTATTAGTGTCACTTCTTCTAGATATTCACCAAGTTTTGCTGTTGCTCGTTCCATCGGGACAAATAATTAATTTGAATACACAATCTATCAGAAATACATTGTTGATTGCTAGCGTTTATCCTGTAAATGACACAGCACTTTGCAGGATTGCACAAAATTATATCAGAAAGAAATTCATACTTTTTAGACTGGTTATGATAAGCAGAACTGTTTGCTCTGCAGGCCAGAAATGGTATATATTACAATTAGTTTATATGTGAAGGAAGAAGCTATAGATTTCCAATAGAATGTGTTGATAATTAACAACAGTTTTGCCTTCTCCATTTTTAGGAGCCAGCTCCTTTATATGAGCTTTCAATGCTTGCTTTGGAGGATCCTGAAAGTGGCTGGACAGAAGACGACGGCCCAAAAGAAGGGCTTGCTGAGTACATTGTGGAGTTCCTGAAAAAGAAGACTGAAATGTTGAAAGATTATTTTTCTCTTGAAATTGATGAGGTGACTGCTGCTATTACTTCTGACAGGAAATGAATGGTGGACTTGGCAGTGTTAGGTTTACGGTTGGACTCAATGATCTTAAAGGTCTTTTCCAACCTAAATGATTCTATGATTCTACATTTTGTAACAGATAACTGCAGTAGTTTGCTTGGAGTACTATCACTAAGAACTAGCTCCAGTAAGATTTAGGTGGCTTACCCCTTTCATTAAAAATGCTCAGGACTTATGTTGCTTTTAGAAGGGCACTACACAAAGAAGTTTATATTTAATTAGTTACCAGATAAAATAATTTAGTCATTGCTTCCATAACTAGAATGCAGATCTCTTATCCAACAGGGTGTGCAGCTTAATCAGCTCTCTAGCCAGGCAGGGCTACAGCATCACCATTGCTCTCAATGTGTCTTTTTTCTGTGTGGCCTAATGCATCCCTTACTCTATACAAAACGGAACAGCTTCATCAAGGGTCATATAACCCAGACATTTCACTCGGATGTTCTCCTGGGAAGTGGGATCTGTGTAGTCAGTGGCTAGAGGTAGAGGAGGCGGCTGAATTCAGGTCTTCCTGAGCTGAGTGGCTTAAATCCAGGCCTTGTGAAGTTAATCACCACCACTAACCCTCTTCCTGCAATGTCTGCCTGGCATCAGGCTTTAAAAACTTGTAACTTCAGATACCCCTAAGGCTCACTAAGTTTGGTAAGAATCAGTCTTACAGTACGTAACAGTTTTGGTGCGTTTACTGCAAGAAAGAATGGTGGTTGTTTTTTGTTTTTGTTTTTTTTTTTTTTATTTTTTTTTGCTGAAGCAGCAGTGTTGCCTTGCAGGAAGGAAACCTTATTGGGTTACCACTTCTGATAGACAACTATGTTCCGCTGCTGGAAGGACTACCTATGTTTATCCTTCGCTTGGCCACAGAGGTATATTCTCTTAATGATTTTATTCATTCACAAATGACTTCTTCTATTTAGGAAAGAATGAAGTGAATCAAATTAATTCATCAGAAGCTGCAAAGGAAAGGCTGGAGTTCTTTAAATGTACTGTTACATGCTCCAGACACTTTTGTTATGGTTACCGTTTAGTTGTGCTTTGCCTCTGTATTCATAACTACTGATTGAATGAGAATATATTTTAATTTGAAAGCCTGCATTTCTACCCCCCCATTTTTTTTTTTTGTTTGTTTTTGTTCTATACCTTTACTTTATCAGCACAAAAATGGCCAAGACATTAGTATGACTTTTCCATATTAAGAAACTCTATCAGGTCTCTGCTACCCAGATTCTATTAAATGATTTCTTTTTCTTGTAACAGGTAAACTGGGATGAAGAAAAGGAGTGTTTTGAAAGCCTAAGTAAAGAACTAGCTATGTTCTACTCCATTAGAAAGCAATATATAATAGATGAAGCCAACCTGACAAACTCTCAGGTACAAGAATATGTAACTAGTCATATGAACAAACAACTAACAACACACAGAAACAACTTCTTTTTCAACTACAGACTTCTAGACCCAACTCTACTTTCAGTGAATTGAATCAAGTAGCAGTGTGGCAAGATTCAGAAAATTTAAGCCACATTCTTTCAGAAGTATTATATGTATTAAGAGAACCTTTTAACTTTGGGTATTGCAGTGTACTTAATATTACAACAGCCCTTGGCCTCTGAGTTTGGGATGTATTTTTTAACCTGCTGAGCTATCATAAATTTCTATAGAAGAATAAGGATCCATATAAATTAAAAATATAGTCTGCTTGTGTCTAAGTATCTGCTTAATCACTTAAGCTAGCCCATTCTGCAGGTGACTTTCCAGAGCTTAAAATTAACTTGACTGTATAGAATGAACTCCTTTTCTAATACTAGCAGAATTTTACAATCGCTGTAGTCTTACATAATAAAGTACTCTCCTCTAGTAAAAGAGAATTTCAGTTTAATTGTTTGTCTTTTTTCTCTGTATTTCAGAATGAAGATTCTGACTCTGGTTCAACAACATGGAAATGGACTGTGGAACATGTACTTTACAAAGCTTTCAGGACTCATCTTTTACCTCCTAAACACTTCACAGAAGATGGCAACATTTTGCAGCTTGCTAACCTGCCTGACCTGTATAAAGTTTTTGAGAGATGTTGAGCAAGTAGTGGTATTATAGACTGGTGCATATCTAAAAAACCACTCACGCTACACTCTGTTTTGCTTGGTAGAGGGTAAAGCTGGAATCTTGATGGAGGAAAGAAAAAGAGGGGATTTAATATCATCCTAACATAATAACAAATGGTCTATTTCCCTTCTGTTGATCAAAGAATAAAAAGAATCATTTTAGCTATGTCTAAACCCAACTGAAGTTCCTAAAATAAAATCTCCACTTATGCTTTGAGTTTCACTATTAAGCAGTATGCTAATAGAATACAACTTCTACTGAAGAAAATTAATTGGGTTAAGTAATTGTGAAAGGAGATAGAGCTTAACTTAATTGAAATGTGCGTGCATTAACTTAGCTTGCTTCCTTTTGTTTTAAGAATGACTGTTGTGTGACAGTACCTGCACTGTGAATGTACATGCAAAGCACTTAAAATCGTCTGTTACTGCAGGAGCTAGTCTTGTACTATTTTGGACCCCGTGCTGAAATAAGGCAAATCCCTTCCCTTTTAATCAAGGAGTCTGAAAAGGGAAACAGGAATCCTCTGACAGATAGCAAATGAGCATGCACACATGACAGTCATTTCAAAGAAGAGTTGCAGCTGACAATCTGACTACAGGCTCCAGTGTGAGAGGAAGCCATTAGTCTTGCTCAGGCAGGAGAAAAATGCTTGAGCTTTCATTTGACCCCTGACCTTCCCTGAGATGATCAGAAACTTGACTTGTCACAAGGAGGCCCTTGGTGCCACTCTGCAGCTTCAATGGGGTGGTTTAGAGGAAGTGAACTAGAAGCAGCTGTGCTCTCCACCATATGCCAAATGAGGTTTTAGCAGATGCTTTGTACGTGAGAATGCTCTCAAAACCCCCAAAGTATTCTTTATCTTCAGAATACGCACCGTAAGAACAACTAATCAAGACCCTGATGGTTTCTTCTGAACAAATAGACAAAATGAATGCAAAGAGTCAACAGCACAGACAATGATCTGTGATGACTGAACTACAATTGTCTCCAATTTAATGAGTAGGCCTAGGGAGATCTGCTACATACAAGGCTGTTTCTCAACAGGGAAAGCATTTTTCTAAGTCCAAGAGGCATCTAGCATCCAAACCAAAAAAAGAAAGCAAGCTTCAGTTTTGCACTGTAAAGATGTCTGTTCCATTTGAAAGAAGCGCTGGTACAAGCAGAAGCACTAATTCTCTGGATTGCAAAGGTCCCAAAACCTGCCTTGCTTTGAGAAATACTCCTGAAGGGCAGCAGTTTGCAACAGGAAAGCATCTGATAGGAGTCCAAAAGGATGATTCCTCTCAGATGGGCATCTGCGGGCCTCAAGCAAAGTCTGACGTGGGGGCAGGGAGACTTCAARTATTTCAGGGTTGCCACTGCAGGTGCTGCTCATTTCCCACTTGTCATGTGCCAGCTTGAAAAGAGTGGAAGGTCTTAATAGCATTCACTGTCCGTAGAGAGTAGGCTACGGACAAAAAACACTGTTCCAGAAAGCACCTTCTTCCTTGTACTCCCCCCGCTTTGATGGCAACACTGTCAATGAGAGAACTACTGGAGCATCATGTCTTCCTGAGCCAGCCAGACCAGCAAGGGGGAAGTGGATTATATGGCTCACCCCGCATAGAGCGTAACAACTGGGCAACCAACAAAATGAAATTTTAAGTGAGCAACTGCCTTGAGCTGGAACTCAACCCACGTATTGCTTCCTGGCAATGGGGGGCACCATGATGGTGGAGCGTATAGGGACTGGTAATGGGAATCACGTTTGTATTGTGATTCCACTGTGTATGGCCCATGCTACAGTGCGCTTGTCTTGTGATTTCAGCATACTGCTGTATCACTCTTCTAAATCCAAATCACTTGTAATGCCTAATAGATCCAATAAGTAATTTTGATATTAAACATGAAAAGCTCCCTCTGTGGAACATCTGAAAGAACCTGTTTAGAGAGTATTGGACTCTGACATGTCCATGTGAGAAACGTCTATAGATGTGTACAAACATGCTTAAATATATGGTAAGTGTGGCAGCAGATTGGTGGTGTGCACTTTCATGCCATGTAACAAATGCCAGCTCCTGATTAGACCATTTTACAGGTTCCTGATCCCCCACAAAACTAACAACCCAGAAAATCATAAGTATATTTTAAGTTGTTATGTTCATTTTTTTCCCCTTTTTGGTATTTAATGGAAACCTGATTACATAGTGCCAAGTTTCTGGCACAAAATGAAAAATACTTGTAATAAGGCTGAAAGAGAGGTTTTTTTTAATTTACATAGTTCAGAGCTTTAAGCAACCTGTTACAGGTTAACTGTCATTTTAAGGGGAATAAAAATGCAGGAAACCTTTCTTGCAAAATGTATTTTGAAGTTAAGATTGCAATAAATCATCAATCAGAACATTCTTAAGCCTGTCATGGATTACAAAATAACAACCAGCTAATGGTATCAGTTTGGTCAACAGCTTGSTGGGTTTTGGGGGTTTGTTTTTTTTTCCTTTTAGATTCTTCATTCAAATCTGCTTCTTGAAACAAGACTAATTTCAAATCTCATTTTGAAGCCCAATAAAAAGAAAACCCAACACATTACAAACAGCACACAGCCTCATTTACTGTGCTTATAATAGTTCACAGATTCAGCTTTTCAAAACTAGAAATCCTCAGGGTGAGCTGCTTTCTTGCCTGCTTGTTTAGCTGCTCAAATCAACTCAATTACTCATGACTCGGAGGAAACAGAATAATTATACGGGAACAGTTCTCCAGGCCTGACATACATTAGTCTAGCTGAGTTAAAATGCTCAACACACTCCAGATTCTGCTATTATTTTGTTGCTTTTCTGAGCACAACTTGCATCACCAAAAACAAACCAACTTTTGAGAAATCTACCATGACAGCCAGTAGACTGTCTCCAAATGCCAGTAAGCCAGATTCAAGGTCATTTGTCTCAAGCTCCTTCCTTCCAATTGTTAAAACATAGCAGGGTTCAATTGCGCTACTTCATTTCAAAAATCATCTACCTGCTGCCAGGGGACCTCTCTAGGTGACACCAAAATGAGCAGTGCTCATTCTTCAAATGCAATGCTCAGTCCCTGAAAGGAGAGTCCATGTTTCTCCTCAAGGCAGAAGCAAGAGCTGTCCAAGCTGGGAGATGTGGCTGCTTCACCCTGCCTTTATTGTAACACCAAGAGCTCTGTGGCTGTATTTTTCCTTCCTGGTATGCTCGCAGGACACTACTGCCAGAGGAACCATCCCTGAGGAGCTGGTGTACTGTCCCAGAAGGACATTCATGGAGACAAACCATGTTTGGGGTACATGGATAAGGCTGACCACTTCAGAGCTGTTCTAAGTATAAGGTAAATCAGCTTGCTGTCAGACTATCACGCCAAGTAATCAGTCCATTACCACTGGCTTTCACATGAACAATCTCTTTTGTGCTAGAAACAAAAGCAGGCAGCATTTTCTAGGAAAGGCTGGTGGAAAGTGCTTCTGGGGACGTCTTTGGGGTTGCCCGAGGAGAGGCAAAACATCTTTGGGAAGGGCAGGATTGAACAACTGACTTTTTGAGTCAGCTCCGCGGGTTTTACAGGAAGGTTTGAGAAGAGTGAACAAAATTATTTCAGATTGAGTGTTTTAACTGYTTTCTATACCCTAACTGATGCATTTTAGATTTCCAGGAGATACAACCTCTCATGGCAGCAACCAGAACTGTTTGTGGATGTGCCAAAGGGAGTAATTTCCTTGGCAAACTACCCCTGTATGAAAACGGGGCATCTCATTTAACTCACTATACAGAAAACCTGAACCATGCACCACAGAAGGAAAACATGCTGGTTATAGTTATTCATGTCTAGTATAACAAAATACTGCCCCCCACCCCACAAGGATTTTCTGTCACTAGTGCATATGGCTTGTTCTGCTTTACAGCTAATGATTTTGTATTAATTCCCCTTTCCTAATTTTTCTGAGTACTGAATTGCAGGAGGAAGCAGGCACTGCGAATATGTTGCATTTCTTAGATTTCCAGAGGAATTCCATATTGCAGATTGATGAAGGTGTTCAAATAAAGTCATGCACCTAGATGAAGTTCATGGCTTTAATGGAACTTTTGACCTCCTATCCCAGATGCATTTTTCTCATTGAGTTTAATAGTTGTTTAGCAACATTCCAGCATTGTTAAATGACAGGTTTTGATTTATTTTTTTCTTCTAATGATTTATTCTTACCTGCATCCTCTGAAACAGATCTTGAATATTCTGAAGTGACATAAGTGATAGACTTGATCCTGGCTTATTTTTTTCATCCAGCAGTCACAGAAGAGAATTTCAGAAATAGCATACTGAAGCCAATGTAACCACTTACTGCCTTCGATGTATATTGATCTTCAATGTGAAGGAAGACAGACTGCCTAATCTTTTAGTCATACAGTTATTTACTGTTATTTAGAGCAAAAGGGCAGGTGATGATTTTACTGTTAAAGCTTGATAGCAACTAAAGTGAAATAAAACAGCTGTGAAGGTATTCTCAAAACATCTGCTTAAATGTAGCTCTTGCAGACTTCAATAGCATCACTTTCATCTCCATCTCTTCCTCTTTTTTCCCCTTGTACTGCCCCCAGAATGGTCTTTATTCGGCGCTGTAGCCTCAACTCCAACAGGACAACTAGGCAAGTGATCATGTTCATGACTCAAGCCCACTTTTAATAAATGATCTCCCAGCCCACTTGCAATGTCTCATACCCAAAGCTGAAAAGAGAAGAGAAATCCTGCATCCACACAGCCCTGAACAGTGCTGAACATAGGTATCCATCTGCAATTTCCAGGGCTCATCAAGTTCATGGCTGTGAGTTTGACAGCTGCAGTGGCTTACAGGCCCCTGCTGCTACTTCATTGATTTGTGGAGACTGAATAAGGGGAAGCCAATGTATGTTTTAATGCTTTGAGGATCGGCTTTTAGTGGAGAAATCCTGTAAACTGAAACAGTCACTACTGCTTCAAGGAAAAGCTGTGATTGGAAGAGATAGACCACAGCCCATCCTGTCTTCTACCCGCTGTGCTTCTTGTTCCACAGCAATGGAAATATGACAAAGCAATATAGTCCATACGCATGAGTTAACATGTGAAGGATATGTTGGTACTTAATATTTGCTGTGCAGGTTGCTAATGAAACCTAATGGCTATATAAGGAAAGCGACAACACTTACATTCCTCTTTAGGTAGGAATTAGGTGTTACCTAAAACTTTTATGATCAAGCATCGGTTAACACTTAAGATTTGTATCTGAAAATACCTATCTTATACTTACACAACTAAATCGAATGATTGACTACCTTCCTTTCACTACTGGGGTAATACTAGTGTTTGCCAAGGTCACTTACTCCAGTTTCCTCCTTGAACCTGAAGAACATCCACCACTAGTACAGGAGTGGGAACTAAGTTATTTCAAAAAGCTCCTTGCATCCTTTTGATATCACATATGCAACAAAGAAATGATGTTCCACTAACACTGCATCCCTACAGGCAGCCAAACAGCGCTATAACGCATTTTGCACAAAATCTATGCAAACTGGAATCCTCGTTACCCCACAAGAAATAAAGGAGTGGTACATGTGGATTTTCAGTTGATAAAGCAACAAAATATCATAATGCATTACCCATGTTTTAACATTTTTATTTTAGAAAGTGAACATATCCATTAAAAAAGAAAACACATGAGTTAAAAAAACTAAACATAAAACTAATGACAAATTTGCAATAACATAAAATAATTTTACCTAGTGAGTCCCAACAATCATTAAATATACTTCCACCACAGAGAAGTTTTACTTCATTATATTACCAGTCTCTTGATCAGGTACACAAGACAACACTTTCCAGTAATTACCTAGTCATTAGAAGGATCAACTTCAGGAATCACTGAATAATAAAATACATCATGGACAAATATTTTCATACCACCTGGGAGGCAAACTAATATACATATGTCAACAAGGTACATCTTTGTGAGGTATTACAGTACATGGGAACCATTCCCTTTGCTTTCTAATGAATAAATTCTCCTGTCATCAGCTCCACCAGCAAGTCAGCCACAGACTCTGTTGCCAGTTTCCAAACCCCAACAACTTCCCTCAGAGATTTTCTTTCTGTAACAGATACACAAGTCCGGATGAATGAAGATGCGAGTCAAGAAARCAGATATTGAAAACAGGGAGGCTGAAAAGAAAAGGTCATCCACTCTTCCAGACGAACACTAGAAGATTTCAAATCAGAAGCTTCAGCTTCTCAAGAACATTTAATACCTCCCCTAGCTTGAGCTTTGCCACGTGTGGTGAAGTGAAAGCATGGGGCAAGATAATTCCAAAGGTAAATGAAGCAGTTTCCAAAATAAGGAAATCATCTCTCATTTAACCAAAGTACACTACAAAAATCTTAAGACGCAGCTGCTCCAATGTAACCCATTTGTAGTATTACACAGAGTGAGGAGGGGAAATATCGAAGTAGTTTTGCCCATGCAATCTTCAAGGTGAGTATATTTGTCCTAGACCTAAACTGAAAGAAAATCTCTTCCTAGCACTCTTGCATTGCCATCTCCAAAGAAATATCTCTCCCCACTTCCAAAAAAAGGAGCTTTTACACATCTGGTGCACCATTGTCCTCTCCAGGACAGCCAACAAATAAATGCTGGAGGTTTTCCATCCCAAGCCTGCAGCCTTTTACACTATACTCCAGAACAGCTCTCTCAGACCCCTGGGCCCRGGTTAACCAGAACTCAGCAGCAGAGGACCCCAACGACAGGCTCTCAAGAGSCTGGCAGGATTTCCTGCTTCAAGGGTGCTAAGACAGACAGACTGGGTTCAAACGTTATGAACTCCTAAGAGTTAGCCCACCATTCAAATTCTTTGGAAAGGAACTAAGAAGGGAAAAATTTTTTTAGGAATATTCAGGTTCTATGCAAAGGAACTTACCTGCTTTCTCATATTTGCTATACAACTGGTTTTTCACTGTCTTGTTTTTCTTCAGAGTCTTCATCAGATCCTGAAAGAGAAGACAAGAATGCTATTAGATTAGTTGAGAGAAGAAAAAAGAAGAAGAAAAAAAGAAAAAAGAAGAAGAAAAAAAAGAAAAAAGAAAAAAAGCAGCAGACCACCACTGGTAATGGCTTATCAAAAGGCAATTCAAAGCAACTTTTCCCATAAAAATATTTACTTTTTATTTTAGATTTCTTATCTTTTTGGATGTTTCACATTGAAGTCTTTTTTAAACAGTTATCAAACCCAAAACCCAGCACTGGGATCATTCTTGAAATACCTACCCTGTCAACAGATTCAGTTAGCAAGTGCTTCAAGTTTTCACTACAACACACTCAGGACAATCAACTCCACATTTGCTCACTGACAAGCAGATTTTCCCACTTGCTACATCCTGCCCTTTGGAAGACAGCTTCAGAAGACACTTTCAAAGCAGCCAGAAATACTGCTTTACAAATTAATAATTTCTGTATCTAGTGTTCTGGCAAGAGATTGTCTCACTCTAAGCCAGAAACCAAACAGCTCCCTCTGCCTTTCCCTGCCCAGTTCTCTTCTCCTCGTCCCCTGCCTGCTCTCAGCCCTCTGCTGTGACAAAGCCCTGGAAGGCCCCAGAAAGAAAGTTTAGCTGGTCACAGGGCTACGTGCCCAGAGACAGCTCCTGATGGAGGCACTGCTTTGCAGGAAGGTGGCTTGATGGATGAGTCGTTTCAGGGAGAGCAAGAAGATACCAAGCAAGCAGGGTGAGCAGCTCTGACCCGCAGTTCTGGAGATCCAATCCAAGCCGCAGATGTCTCTGCCCACATCTGAGGTGGCAGTCAGTCCYTGCGGCAGTCAGCCCTTGTCAGGGACGACTGAGGAAATTATCAGCCCATGCATTTCACCATACGTGTCTTGGGCAGTTTAAATGAGACTCCCACGGGGAAAAAAAAAAAGGGCGAGTAAAGAACTGTCTGATAAAATGCCTGGGAGACTCACTTGGGCTTTTGCCATCAGTTTAAAGCTGAACTACGGACCCACATTCCCTCTCACAAAGAAGTAAAAAAGAAAGACAAAGGTGTTAAGCTTTTTTTTTGGCCAAACTACTCTGAATTCCTTTCCTTTCTTGGAATAGCATACCTGCCTTTCATTTTGAAGCTCAAATTGTACAGAAACTGTAGAAATTTACTCTTTCCAGGCTGATTTTCCACTTGCTACCTCCAGAATGATTACTTGGCAACAAAGTCTAATGCTGAAGATGAAGGGTCAACCCATATAAAGAAGTGGATGGAAAAGGGTATGGCCCTGGACATGTGCATCTTCAAGGAAGACATAAAAAGATAAATATGCTGAAAATTCCAACAGAGCCTGTTCTAAATGTCACCTCCTGACAACAAAGATTTGTTTTTAGACATGTTGCCATGTCAGCAGAGGGGTTTATTCCCCTCTGCATGATCATGGGGAATAATTTATCTCTAAATATTTTTCCAATCAATATGTAAGGCAAATTGACCAAAAATTGCTCTCTTAGAACAATCCATAGTTTGTCTTATCTGAAAGAAATGCAGAATTTTGAAGAAAATATTTTTAATTGTGAGCTATTTTTACTGTACATCATCTAACAGTTTCAGAATACTTTGTGACTACCAGTGTGTGTGTTTTAGTTCAAATATATTCATTTGACTGTTTCTTTTGCTTTTCATACCCATAAAGGGTGCTTAAACAAATTTACTTGGCAGTTAGGGCAGACTAGGAGAAGGCACGTGAGCTGCTACTGAAACCCAGGTGACAAGCAGCCATTTGATAAGCTGAAAGCAATGGTACAGTCATATACCCATAGTCACCACATGCATGCTGAGGCACGATAACTCACTGCACATGCAACACTGACCCAGCCAAACTGCCAAGGAAAACATGTTAGCTCTACTTACACTTCCTCTCACACTGTATATTCTATTGCCAAAAAAATCCCAGGCTGAATCCAGTATAATACTTCCAACCATTATTCCTCAAGATAGACTCACAGCTTTAACTAAAATACATTTTCACTTTGAATCATTAGTTATACTCGACGTTGTCTTAATGCTTTGTCATCCCTAGATGGAGCTCTAAGTCATTCATTATGCCAAGACGCTCAGCAACCAYAGAGACAGACATTAAACTGAAAAATATCACCAACATGTATAACTCTAGAATGCAAGACAGGCAAACGTATCTCTAGCAATTAGCAGATATTAATATTTTACATACATTGCATAATACAGCACAGCTTTACAGAAGAGATTTACATTTTAGGGTAAAAAGACTGACACAGGATTTGGGGGTTCACGCTGTGTCCTCAAATAACTCAAATCCACTCAACCCATAAAGAAATTACTCATTTCCTTGAAATGCCTGGAAACACATTCTTAAATCTTGCAGTATTTCCATTTATTTTTTGTCTTACTCGGCTCATACCTCAACTAGAGCAAAGCACATGATATGCAGAGTTAAGATGTAGTTAACTCAGTTTAATATACCCACACAGCTAGCCTTTTTATACAAAGACAGCTTTTTCCTTTTTGTTATGAGAAAGGAAAAGAGCCTCCGATTGAAGTTTCAGTTTGCTTTAAAGCAGTTTCAGGTTCACTGTCTATCCTAAGATACTGTAAAGCTCCAAGTTTAGGCTGCATTAAATAGTGCATTGCTGCATAAACACTTTTGCTAGCAGATAAGAGATCACAGAATCATAGAGTATCTCAGGTTGGAAGGGACCCATAGGGATCATCGATGGCAGAAACAAACAATAACCTTTCAGCTGCGGTACCGTTTTCTTTCAGACTTATCTTGTTTTTAACACCTTTGGGGCATGTCAGAAGGCCCACTACCTACCTGTATTGTAATTCATCTGATAGGTAGTAACTAAACTGAATTACTGAATAGAAAAGAATCTTTCATTTTAGGATTGTAAAGCACACTTTTCATTTAAAAAGGAAAATATATTTTTTTTCCCTTCCCCCTTCCCCCGCCTTTACTCTCTGAAGGGGGTGAAATATGCAGGAGTTTAATGTCAATACGAAAAATCATTCACGAGGCAAACATAACTACCTGCTACCGATTCAGGAGGAGAATAGAACTGCCCATCAGAGAGGACTCCTGGGTGAAGAAGAGCTGCTCGTTCAGAAGCATCCTGTGCTATCAAAAATCCTAAAAGGAAAAAAACAAAAAAACCAAATCCTCAATGCTGTCACACAGCATCTTAAACATCAAGTATTGATGAAGAATCTTAAAGATTGATGTATTATATTAGCATTCCTAACAAATTACTTCTATAAACAAATATCTCAGAAAAAAAGCAAACTGTTAATTTAACATTTGTCTTCTATATAACTTCAGGCAGCTAAGGAGACACACTCTAGCAAAACAGAGGTACTGTACACATGAATCAAGGAATCCTTCCTTTTGCTATGTGTGATTGTATGATTAGGATGCCGTATGTAAATTCATCAATATTCACTGGCTAACTAGAACTCTGAAGTATATTTTTAATGATCAGTGAGCTGCCATGCATAACCAAATAAATTATTTTCTCACTTTGCTACTATAAGGCTCCTCATTAATGGCTTGCTTTCACCTATCTGTCTCACCACACCTAGTTACTCCAACTCCTTTTGGCTCAATTTCATCTAAAATCAGAAAAATGATTTGGAAATGACATGGGGCTATTCTGGTGTGTTTAATACAGGACAAAAACCAAAAGTGGTTGGGAGGGAAGCTAATTCATCTCATCCTTACTGCCATCAACAGGTCTTCTGATAGTAACAGGGCAAAGATGGCATTTTAGGTCAACATAAGGCTATTGAACTTCCATCCTTTACTCTCTGCCACATGCAGACTGATGGGAAAAAAAAAAGAAAACCTTGATGTTTTATTGAATCAGGAGAGCTATCTGATGTAGCCAGCAGTTATTAAAAAAATCTCTTTCCAACTCAAACTACTATTTCTACATACCAATTTATCTTATTAACCAGTTCAAAGTCTCCAGAGGAGACATCTATTTTACTTATATTTCCACTCTGTCCAAAAGAGGAAGGTCAGTCTACATACTTAACAATGAGTCACAAGATACTAGAAGACACATACTGGTTGGATTTTAGCTTTAAATCCTGCTCACAGAAGGAAACTTTTAGAGCTAGAAATCTTCCTCAGTGGAAAGACAGTTTTGCCCTTTTTTCTTCTTTTTTTTTTTTTTTTTTTGATGTTACAGCCAAAACATCCCCAAATTATGAGCACTGTTGCATTAGGCAGAAAATTGCTGTGGTGGGGTTTTTTTTTTGGTTGGGTTTTTTTAAAACAAAACAGTAAGATGGAAAAAAGTCAGCTTCCACTCCCACTAGAGACAGGAGAGAAAAATACCTGGTCAAAAAGCAAAAACTATTAAAATCTGTTTTCATTATCTGCCTCAGATTTAAAAGCAAATAAGGCACTATGTAAGTACCACCACACAACACAATCCAAACGAGCCTATCGTTTGTCTGACTTAATTGCTTAAAATCAGCATTTTCCAGTGAAAACCCATCTTTTTTCAAAATATGCAGAGTTCAACTAAAAAGCATGTATTTCTGAATAAATACCATCTATTTCAAGCTCAGTACGAATGAAGAAAAAGAAAGTGTCATTGAATCCCACAGGGATTTAGCAATAATATCTCAATTTTATGAATATGATCATCAAGTATTTACATGTGTATGTATCAAATACTTTCTGTGTCTATGAATATTCAGTATAAAAAAATGCAAAAGTCTCTGAACTGGTCAGATTTCTTATCTACTGAGATAAAAGTGTGACGCAGCTGTATTTCCTCACCCCCTCGAAAGAGGAAAAAAAAAGTTACCCTAAGTTTCCCTCTCTCTAGGAAAACCCAGTATACTCATTTAACCAACTTCTTTCCTGGAGTGGTGGAAAAGAAGAGGGAAGGGATCAAAGTAGAAAGATTGCATTTCACAGCACTAAAAAAAAAATGGAGGCATCCATGCCCATGTAAAGTTTTTGTTTTTACCTAACAGGCAAACATGCCCTTCCAACAAGAGTTTCAGACTGTATTTCAGGTAATGATGCACAAATAATAGGTTCGCTGTATAATTACTCTCCTGCTATTGAAACTAACAAAACATCTGTAGCAGAAATCTATGCTTTCTTTTCCTCACCACTCAAGCAATATTCTCTTTGAACTAAATCAATGGGTTTCCTCCATTTAGTTGAATACATCGAGTGTCAGATGACCTGCTGCCTCATCTTGAAGAGGCTGAAATTCATACTTGCTTTGGTCTCATTCTGTCTGTGCATGAAGCAGACTCTCCACAATACTTCTTTGCTTTCCCTTTTCCACCTCAAAAGAAGAGTTAGTGACATTGAGTTAGTTATTGTGTCTTCTCTTCCTAAAAGAGGAACCAGACACTTGTTCTATGCATTACCCAGAAAATAAAATTTTACAATCCCAAGTCAGTTAAATTTTCATGTCTTAAACATGCAAAATTACATACACTCCTAAGTGCTTGACAAATTGCTGATCTGGTCCTTGTAACTTTTAACTTTGCCTCCCTAAACTAATTAAAAACCCACTTCTTTGAAGGCATATGTTCCTTTCCAGAAAAAGAAAAATTATGCTGTATGATTTAATGTTTCCCACAGCTCTTCAAATTTTGAGAAGCTGAAAGAAGCATTCTTCTGCCAGATAACATGGGATCGAATGTTGCCAACTGCAACAATTGAGGGGAAATATCAAAAGCTTACTGTTTTCTTCTTCAGCTTCTTGTGGTAACACTTTAAAGTCCAAGAACCAAGTTTCAATCCAGGCAAGGATGAAGGATATGATGGGCAGCACGTAGCCAAAAGCACCCTGTGAGAACAGCTTGAAAGAAACAAAACCACACAACATTACAGAAATTACCCTGAAGAATCTTGCTTTCAAGAAAACAACAAAGTAAAACGAACATTTGATTAGAATATATACCTGTGAAATAATTACTTTTGCTAATAAAAAGGCACTGGTCACTGCTGTTGTAAACTGAAAGAGACAGGGTAAGAACAGTTAAGACTAATAAATGGATTTACTTTCTCATTTCTGCCATTATCTATCAGTTGCAACTTTAAATATTTACCAACAACAGCAACATCATAGATTAATAAAACGTAACAAGTATGATACAATTAACTTCAAGTGTTACTAAAATAACCTCCTTAATAAAGATAACTTTTAATACAGACATCTCCAAATGTTGATTTCCACACAGCAGATAGGCAGTTTAGATGCTACACAGATGCTGAGTTAMATAAATTATGATCCTGCTGTATAAGGAAGATGCAGTATTTTATTAACCAAGTCCCTTAAAAAAAAAAAAAAAAATCTATCTATGTATTTGGGAAAAACAAACAGCAATTGCTCCAAATGCTTTTCACTACCATCCAAATCAAAAGATCCATTTCAAATAACAAAACATTTTTGCAGGAGTAAATTTGAATTAATATTTTAATTCACGTACTGATATTGTGAAAAATGAATCAGTTAGAATCATAGAATAGTTTGGGTTGGAAGGGACCGTTAAACGTCATCTAGTCCAACCCCCCCTGCAATGAGCAGGGACAATCTTCAACTAGATCAGGTTGCTCAGAGCCCCGTCCAACCTGACCTTGAATGCTTCCAGGGATGGGGCATCTACCACCTCTCTGGGCAACCGGTTCCAGTGTTTCACCACCCTCAGCGTAAAAAACTTCTTCCTTATACCTAGTCTAAATCTACCCTCTTTTAGTTTAAAATCATTCCCCCTTGTCCTGTCGCAACAGACCCTGCTAAAAAGTTTGCCGCCCTTTTTCTTATAAGCCCCATTGAAGGGGGGCTTATAAGATCAAGTTTGAAAAATGGCAGGCTGCATAAAACGTCTGAAAAAAACCCCAAAAAAGCAGTGGACAAGTACTGTTCACTTAAGCAAGGCTTCTAACTCTATCAGTGCAYTTGGGTCCAGCAATTCTTTAAATAATAGCAGAACCTAACTAGCTTCTGGTAAGCACAGGTAGGATTTTAAGATTAATGGCTTCTGCAAAACCTTCAGTGAAGCTTTATATATCTAATTGCTTACTACCATGATGGGTTCACTCTCACCACCTCACAAACAACTGCATCAAGTTGGAGGATATCATTGGAAGAAATACTCTAACGCTACACAACGAAGAGTAAGAGATTTTGAGAGGCGTGCACTTAAAAATAAAGACAATCAGAGCAGCAGTTACTATGATGTATGTGTTTGTGCCATGCTAATAACACAATTTCAAAAAAATCATGGCATGTAATCTCAGACTACTAAACAAACTGCATGCTACTCACTTGAAGAGAGTTATACATGAACACATTCTACATGCACCTACCACAGTGTAAGGGAAAAAAAAGTCTAAGATTTACAATGCACTAAGCCAGCAATATGCCTATTGTATTACAATCTATAATATTGACTGGTGGAAGTATGAATTTGTCATCAAGTTTTCCATTCTTTCTCATCGACACAGTACAGCTGCATTAAAGATATTTGCCCCAATCTACTGTGATTGCTTACAGTTCTCAAGAACTTCCTTTCTAAGAAGGGATGCATATTCAACATTTTGTATTAGAGCATGAAGCAATACAGGTGCTAGTGCTCAATGGGTGGGACCTAAAACTCTAAAAAGCTAAGAATGCGGGAGTTAATGGACAGCTGGATCTCTGGTACGATAACGCCAATTCTTCTTTTTGAATACAGTTCGCTATTTCAAATGCAAATATATTTCAAACATTAATTAACAAGTCAGAGGTAACAAGCAGTTATGACTAGCCATCCATACTGGATTCAAAATAAGTCTTCAATTTGTATTTACATGATACCTAATAAGGACCACACCCACTGTGCTATTAAATTCTTGCCTTTAGGCTGAAAATCTTCCAGAACAGAAATTTTTAATCTGTTACTGTACAGCGAATTTTTATATATAGCATCAAGATGATTCTTAACATACAAGCGTTAAGAGGCATCTAAAATTTTGTGTTTGATCCATTCTAGTTAAAACTCCATTATGCTTGGCTACTACTCACAGCTATTGCCCACCAATGGCGCAGTCTGCACATTGCATATGCAAGTATTAACACCTTAAATCGAAAGACTGCCAGTAGCTATAGAGAAAGGAAAAAAATATTTGTTGGTTAATTCAGAACACAGAAGAACCACAAGATTCTCAGCTCACTGAAAATACTAACTGCTTACAAAACAACTTAAAACAGGACAATCTAAGTTCTGTTATCGAGAAACAAATTTGAATGTGTGCTTATAAAACAGAAATAGAACATAATTTCCCATTTGTAAAGCAAATGGCACCACTCACATACCTACATAGGCTCAAATATGCAAGCATGTGCAATTCCACAAATAAGTTAGAAACATAAGAAAGCTACACAAAGTATGTTCATGATCATTTTACCTGACTGGAATCTAAGCAGTTACATCTAGATGCAGTTAATCCAGCAAATACCTTGAGCATCACTGTGCATCTCACTGATCTTAGTGGTGTGCTACTGCACAACAATGTCATTAAAAACTATAAAGACTTCACAAATGCAATCAGAAAATGGGAAGAATTTTTAAAAACTATTTTCTACTTAGTAAATTTTTAGTATTTATTGAAATATTAACATTGCAACAATCAATTATTCTTTATGGACCTGCCTGCAATAGCAAGCCATTCCAAATATTTTGCAGTAAAGAAAGGTAAGTTATAGTATTTCTAGGCTAGAAAATGAAATCAATAGCAGACAGACGAGATTTCTGAATCAGGGACCCTAATCCTCAATTTCCCTGTTTATTCTTTGATATTAGATTGCCTCCAACTTGTTTCAAAAGATGTGTTCAGAATCTAAAAAATGTGAAACAAACGCTTAAAAATGAAGAGAAATCAAGGACAGACATGGCCAGAGGTATAATGAACCCATTTAATCTTATGCAAATATATATGTTTCAGTGATGTGTAGTAGAAACAGAAGAAATCCTGTATAAGCCCACAAATCATTTTGCAGAATTCAATGACCTAGTCCCTTCCCAGGGAATAAAATTCTATTATTTTGCATTACATGTTTTTAACCCTTGGTTCAACTACAGGGCAAAATGATTTCCAGAGCATCAACATTTACAGATAACATTTTTTGCTTTCTGCAGTAAGGTATATCATGGAGAACCTGCCAGCAAAAYAATGAGAGAGAAAGGAATAAGTAGCATAGTTTGCTAGCTTATGAAATTTTTGTATCCATTACCTCATTCCATTTGACACAACAAATGGTCCAATGCAGAAGCAAGGATGGGTTTTTACACCAGTTTCAAAGAGAGATTCTGGATATAGTCATCAATATAAAATGACTGATACCAAACCAACTCATCTCTGCCAGGCAAACAAGATCTGGTAGAATTAATGATCTTGCAAAACCATGGGGCCCTTTAGAAGAACTGTAAAGAAACAGCTTTTACTTCGAGATCAGTAACTTGGTCCATGACGTGCAAAATGCATTGCAACTACAGAGCTAGAGCATTGCTGAAAGACAGAGAAATTTCCTAATGCAGCAGAGTTTCCCCCATGTGCCTAAGGTGCTTATACATAGTAAGGGAGAATCATACTTCATGTCATCTGTTTTTAGTACAATGTTAAAAAAAACTGTTTGAGTTAAAACACAGAAATCTGAAAAAAACCTGACCTATACAGGCCAACCTGGGAACAAGTCTCTCCTCACTGCAACTGACTTATTTCTGTGGAAGGACAAAAACATCAGTTTAAACAAAATGATTTTACAGCTGGAGGACTACTGGTCTTGTCCTCTTAATGAATTACCTTTATGTTACATCAGTCTCACATTCTTGACTGAGTTTTTCATCTGCTTCTCCGTGCCCCCCAAAGCAGAAGATGCAATTTAAGTGTGCGTAAGCATCTCTATCCACAGGCTCCATGGGCCTGCTACCAAAGCAGGACTGGGAAACCCCTAGTTGGATGAAATTTGGCACAAGTCCTTCCAGTTTAAATTATCAAGAAAAGATCAACCCTTTCACAGGACTCAAACTAGGGAACATCTGTGGAAGGAGGAACGTGGGAAAACTATACTTTTGCCGCTTTTTTTTTTTTTTTTTTTTTTAAAGAACACTTACAAATATATCAAAATATGAAGAAGAGTAGTCATATTGTAGGACTTCTTTCTCTAAGGTAGTCTCAATGCCTCCTTTCACCTGTAAAGAAACAACACCACACAAAGCCTTAGAACAGAAGTTACTGAAGCCAAAATACACACAAATCTGAAGGGTGAAATTAATAGTTCCCCACTGATGTACAAAAAGATCATTAAAGTAAGTACAGAGAACATATATGCTAAGAATGTCAATTTCAAGATTAGTGTCCTTATTTGTTTTTCATGATTATATACAATTTTCAAAGTGAAAACATTTAGGATTATCACCTGGCCTATGCAAGCTACATTTCAGACTGTCCCAAAATAAAAGCAAACAAGTTGTTGAGGGAAGAAAGAATGATTAAATGTAAGGTCTGTTACACAAATTCACAGAGCATTTTATGTCTCATAAGGAAGATCAAACTGCTGATCAAAAAGCCACCCAGAAACTAGCTCTAGTTAGTCACATATTAGCAAATGGGAAACAAAACAGTAACTGCATTCATACTCCAGATCTTTCCTTATCAGCATACATGCTATTTGTTTAAAGAGAGCTGAGCGAAAAAACCCACTGTAAAAAACACAGAAGCTGCAACTATTAGACCATTCTCCCACAAATAACTAACGCCAAGTTTAATTCTTTCATTTGCTTGAGGGGATTCAAAATTACATCTTCCTTAGCCACTGTGTTTCTTTCCAGTGGAAGGATTTGTCACTTTCCTGTTCAAACTGGGTTAGTAAGAAAATCATTTAGGCTGTATTGGGTCAGAGAGCAAGAGGAGTATATATCTTAGTTGGGAGCGAAAAACCTTAGTGTCCATATCCTATTGTTTTTAATATTAAATTCAATAATTAAGCACTGCATGAAATAGTTATGTAAAGCACTGGAAAACAACACCAACAGAAGGCTTTAATATTGAGTTTGACTACTGTTATCCTTTTAAAGACAGGTGGTACCAAAGCACGCCAACAACATATACTCACCATCTCAAAGCAACGCAGTCCAGACACTTCCACACTTTTCCCAACTACACTGCTGGACAGTGTTTTCCTGAGACTATCCACTCCAACCCCAAACTTCTTGTATTTCTTCTCCTCTCCCTCCCCTCTGCGGCTACCTGACAAATAACTTTCTAAATATAGCTTCCCCTTGGTTGCTCTACTGTATCAGGTGTGATCATCTGTTTCCAGCATAAATAAGGAAGATCAGCTTCCCCACCTCCAAGCTCTTCACTGCGTGGCTGCATGAGCACCGTGTTAACATAAGGACGAACAGAGAACCATGACAGCCTTGATTTAGGGTTTGCTCCCTGAAGTGTTTAAAAATAAATTATGCCTAAGCACACTGGATAACAGCGACAAAGGGAAAACAATACTTACAGGAACTCTGGCAGCAGTTCTGAAGTCCCATTACTTATGTACCAGTGACAGACAGTCCTAACGCAGTGCTATTTGACTTCCCAATGAACAAAACTTAATTTAAAAAACAGAACCAAAAAACCTAACCATGAGTCAAATTCCAGATATCAAATGATGGCTTCTAATATTATGATTTCTGAAGACAAAACCCTGTTTTTCATTCTTGCTGACATTTGGCAGTATAGGACTCTGGTTCATAATATGTTCTCCTTAAAACAAAGCTCTTCACAAAGAAAACTGCTAGGATCTTGAGGTCCCTTAATGCTGCAGCATTCAAAATGAAACACCATGAGTCAGTAGCATTTTCTATACAGAGTCTTAAATATTCTGAGCGTCTAATATGAAAATCTGTACTCTGAATCCCCGACAAGAGGTACAAACCYAGACTCTGCTCCTCTTAGTCGAAACAAGCTGTTGAGAAACTGGCCTAAAAAAGAAATGCATCAAAACACCATGCTGCTTTTCTAAGACAAGCTAATTTTACGCACCGGATACAACAGTCTTTCCACCTAGAGAGACAACAGAAGTCTAGTCCCAAAATTACAGCATTCAGGCAAGCAAAGTCTGCTTTCTCAAATTAAATCAGAAAGTGTGTTTTTCACTGTTATCAACGAACTACTTGAACAGTCAGCTCCTGAAACTTCATAGTGTCAGATCAATAACAAAGGTTATTTATCTTGCAAAGGAATGCTGACAAAAAATGTCTACTCAAGGTCTTTCTTGTCTAGAAAAGGGATTCCTCCCATTTTTACTGTGCGTCCTTTCTTAAATGCATACTTTAGATTATAGCTTAAAACCCAGCTCAAGAACTAGGATGCTACTTATGAAGTAATAACAAATCAGCTACCCTATTGCTTTCTGGAAATTTCAGGAAAACTGCCTCATTTTCCAAATTACAAATGCTGGAGTTAAAAGGTGGCAACTGCGGGAGTTTATGTTGTTTAAATGCACCCTGCCATACACAATGTATAGCATACTAAGTTTGTCTCAAAGAAAATACATCACAGCAGAAGAAAGGTTTTGGCCATTGGAAGTCTTTCCAGGGACTAACACCTCAGTGAAATATCACTGACTTTGAGTTACTCAAAAGCCAAACTCTCGAATCCTGTTAAAATTCCCACTTCTTGCCAAATTCAAAGACGTACAGTAACATTTTTGTTTACTTGCTGCCTGAAAAGTTCACTGGATTTCCACTGGTTTCTTCAGCGTGGTTCATAGACTACAGGAACATCAAAAGGTTTAATGCTAAGAAAATAATAAACCATTATTCCATTAAACCGAGTCATTTATCCTAATGACTAAAAGTAGATGCAGTTGAGTAGATACTATGTTCATGAAAGCTTAAAAGTGAGAAGCTGCTTTAATTTAAATAGATACAAATGGCATATAATTTGGGATAGAAAAGAGCAACTTATTAACCACRCCTGAAGTGAATAAATAAATTAATAAAGTCTAAGGGTACTGAAAAGACAACTCACATTTAATTCTATTATCCACAGCAAGGTTATGAATAAGAGATCAAATGTAACAAACAAACAGAACGTCCTTCTGACATCTGATATGCCTTTCTTCTCTCTGCCTTCATATGACTCAATCCTTGCCATCAGCTGCGCTGGGTTGATGGAGTGGACATCCCTCAAGGAAGGACAGGATTCCACACTGCTACTGTGAGCATTTTCTGCATCACCTGGCACCCGATTCATCCTGGGTTTGCTTAGAGTGGTCTTCTTCCAGTTTCACCATCACTAGAAGGCTGATCCATATAGGAAGAATTTCTAAACAAACAAACAAAACCAAAACACATTAGTCACCAAAACCCCAGAATTCCAGTAGGTAATTTCATCTTACCATGTCAGTTCTGTTTTTGCTAAACTGACAACTAAGAGAATTTGGCAAGTAGGCTCTAAAAATTGTTTCTAAAGTATGATATATCTGGGCTCTCTTCATCTCTCAGAGGATTTGTGAAACAAGAGAATTAATGTTCAATTAGACCAGTGGGAATAAGGGAGCACTGTCTAGACTTAGAAAGCTCCATTCTCCATGTTGTTAGAGTGAGATCATTAAATGGGAATGAATAAAAAGCATGATGCTGTGTATCTTYAAGGTTTCTGATTCTGATTTAAACGCTATCAATAGGAAGCCAACTTAAAGGAAGTTCCACATACAAAATGAAAAATGGCAGTGTTAGCTACCAGCACATTCAGAGCTGACACAACCTAAAGATTAAAAGTCCATTAAAACCCCTGAATACTGTAGTAATCATTCTATAAAGCAAATACACTGCTATTTGCTCTATAGATGAATTCAGCTGCTACGACAACTTACATTGCCAGACAGGGTCTTGCTGAAAAAACTGTATGCAACCCAGTGGTTAAAGGTAATGCAATTACCCTAAGTCTCTTCTGACTATAAGGCTTTTAAAAAATTTTTCAGGTTAAATTTCTTATAAAACTGGAACAGTTTGATGTACCATTCACCATGAGAACCTTTTTCCAATTAAAGTTTCTAGAAAGAGTTGACTAAGAAGGTCACAAAAGTTTCAAGGAAACACACCAAAAATTTAATTTTATGCAAAATACTCAGAAGATTAAGCTATACATCCTGCAACACAAATCACATCAGCCAAGCTTCTGTAATGTTGGGGGAATAACTTTTTGAAATTCAAGAACAAAACTTTGTCTCTTCTTGTGTGGGCTGTCTTTCAGTAAACCGCGAAACAGAAGGAGAAACCCTTTCCACTCTTCTATTCCAACAGTGTTTCAACTCCCAAGTCTGCAGGAACAGTCAGTCAAAGCACAACAGGAAAAGCAGACAGGGGATCTGTAACACACCGCTGGGCAAACACAAGGGTATAAGGACACAGGGGAAAAGGAAAGGTGGGGCAGGGAGTTGCCAGTGCACACACATCACAGCCGAGGAAGAGGCAGGCCAGCCAGGGATGGCCAATGTTTAGGCCAAGTCACACATACAGCCTTCAGGTAGTTCATAGTCTGCTTTTCTTGGGCAACGTCATGAGAACGGTAACAGACCCGCACCAAGACAGAAACTGCCTTGCCAGCTGAGTCTCTGCCTGAAGGCAACAAGCGATCAGAGGCAAACCAAGCCAGTATCAATCACCATCTCATTCTGGGATCCGGCTGTGGGCCGAACGAAGCACAAGGCCAAGCACAAGCACAGGCAGGCTACTGCCATCCTGCTCCTGCCTGGCCATCAACCCCAGGATGCTCCTGCCCATGGCTTTCCAAAGCCAACCCAAGGTATATGTCTTCTGGTTCTCAGTTGTAAGCCATGGGACCAGGAAAGCTGACAGGCCTTTTGCTGGGCCTAATCTCCTTTACAGAGATGTTAGCAGAGCACACATGTCCAGAGAAATTAAGAAGTGGGAATATGAGACTGAGATAGCCAGTTTCATCATTAACCGGAATAAAAATAAAGACAGAAATTGTTGTACTGCGCTCGCTCCTGTTTCAAGATCTTTTCAAGTAGATTTACAACTGAGCATCTTCATTACTTCTCATTCTCACCCTCTTGTTTACCCAACTTTGGGTGAGTGGTGTCAGGATTTGTGCAATGATTTTTCCCAGTAAGTACCACCACTCCAGGAAGCCTTGATAGAAAAAGACCTTAATTTTGAACAGAGCAGGGCTAGAAATAATCGATAATTTCTTAGAAGGTCTCAAAATGAAGCCCACACAGATCTGCACACCAGAAAAGGTGATGGCGCTGTGCCTGCCACAGGACCCTCATGGGGCTCTACATGGAGCCAACGTTTTGCTTTCTGCCCACAAATGCCGTTTAGCTTTACACTTGTAGCACAGGAGGCAAATACTCAGTGAGAGGTACTAATTTTGGAATATCGTTTAGGTTTTTGTTGTTATTATGCATCCTAGCCCTAGGTAGCTGCAGGCCACCAGATGCAGATAGCAACAGAGATCAGTGACAATGTTATATTCCTAATTGGTAAAACCATTTTTACCCAGCTGAATCTCCATTCATAGAATAAAATGTATGTTTATTTGCTGATCAATTCTCTGACTTACAGGTGAACTTTCTCAGGACAGCAAATTCATGAGTCTGTATGAGCAACGTTTGACCCTAAGAAGATTTTCTTAAAWCACTGACATAATAAATAATGCAGCTTGTCAGAAGGACTGAACTCTGAATAACTACTCTCAACTGGCATGCAGCTTCAAAAGAAGCTGCTTCTGTTGTGGGCTTGAAGAGGGGCTCTTGCCTAAAGTTTGATACTTTTTCCAACCATACCAGTTGAGCTAATGAAAGGGATTGCCTCTTCCTACAAACCTTGTCCTGTCAAAGGGATGGGCTTTCTTTACTTGTGTGTATGCTCGGTACTCTGCAGATTTCCAAAGAAAGATGATGGTTTATGCCAGCACAGGATCCGTCCTGGATTTTTTTTAGTCAAATGTGCTTGCTTGAACACAGAGCAGGCTGTGAGCAACAGGCAGTGTCCCTTATCATGGGAGAAAGCTTACCCAAACTGATGACATTTTTCCCTGTTTCCAGCCTGCTGGGACATCCTGGACTGGAAATCCCATTCAAGGAATCTGTAAGGTTCATGTTCCATGTAGGTGAGAATGGGAGAAAAACAGCAATGAAAGARCAAGGTGAAAAAAGAAGTGAGACGAGGCAAAATTAAAGTATGCCAACAGAGTGGTAGCCCAGAAAGCAGTCAACCATGCCCCAAATAAAAGAAGGAAAAAAAAAAAGAAAGGAAGAAGACAGAGAATCATCTTGGCCTGTCCCTTCTCAGCCTGCTTTATGGGTTTATAGAAAAGACATGGGGGACCAAATTCAAATTTAAAGGTTCCTGAACATCAGCATTTCTTCTCAGGCAATACAAACCTCTGAAAGACCRGAGCAGCCTGACAGAGTACCCATGGCGTTTGCTCACACAGACGCTGCTCACTCAGTGCCCAACAGCCCCACGGGGACCAGCGCAGGGCGTTCGGGTGCCCCACGGAGGGAAGGAGGCTTTGGGTGGGCCTCCACCTCCTCCTTGGGAAGGCGGCTTTGGGTGGATTTGACCTTTCAGGCTCATTTCAAGGAAGTACCAAACATTTGCACCTCCCGCTGAAGCGGATAGATTGAGCGCGCAATCGTCTCTAGCCAGCGGAAATCAACAGTCAGCACTTATGACCCTGTTCTTCCCTTTCCAAGAAAAGTTTTCTTAACTGAGCTGCTGAACTTGGACATTGAAAGCGCCTAACTCCCTTCCATTTAATTTCCACCTTGTGCTAGCTCACACTGCCAGAATGATATTGCCCTTAGGATTATTTGTTCCAACAGTCTCACTCTTACAGATGTGGATGGAAAGGACAGATGGTCCCCGTGGGAAACATTAGGAGAAATAATYAGAGGGAGAAGTCCAGAACGAAGCAAGGCAGGACATGTTCCCGTGCACCTGCTACCTTTCCCATCACACCAGCCACCCGAGCTGGACTTGTTGCAAAACGGGCAATCGCGAAAACTAAGCCACAGGAAGCAAAGCGCTATTGCGCTTCAAAGGTTGGGGCTAATACTGTCTATATCRGCGCAGCGTTAGCATGATGTCAGACGTGTTGCTCGCTAAYGAAATCTCCCTGTCTGGAGGATCTTTTTTAAGAGCAGAAGGAAATGTTGGATATTGCCTCCACGGCGAGTCGTGTCCCAGCCAGCCAAAAGCACCAGGCAAGGGCAGCCAAGCACAATACGTCTTTGAAGCTTCCTCCTTTATTTCTACAGCAGCTGCCTGAAACATGGCTGTCAAAGGGCTTTGGAGGTGGAAGACGCATGTGGCATGTGTTTGGTCAGGTGTCTCAAGTGCTACAAYGAACTTTGGGCCACCTGAACCTGAGGGTGTGAGGGGAATCGCTGCACTCGAGGGCTGTAAACAGCACTTGCTTTGTACTGAGAACTCTCACACTGAAGGGCCCTGCTGTGTAACAGGCATTCATAGGAAAACATTTGGGATGAGATATAAACCCCAGGTCAGGCCATCAATGGCCATAGTTAAAAAAGAAAAGCCAAGAAATTGTTAAAGAAAGAAAAAAAGCCAAGTAACACCYGCACTTCCAAAAAATTTCCATCCACTTTGGCTAAAAGATATGACTTCTTTTTTTTGTTGTGGTAGTCAGTGCCAATTATACAGAAATTTGTTACTTCCAGCCTGGACTGTTGCTAGATACAGCACAGTATGGGAATGCAATTAGTACAGCTAGAGCRAGTTATTTCAGGATGTGCGATTTCAGCATCCCTTTGCCTTAGGGGGCCCATTGCAAAGAGGAAAGCATGGTCTTAAAATGCACTGGCTACCAGTTCGTTGTTAAGTGTAACTTAAAACATCAGTTTTAGCTTACAAATTCCATATAGTCTGAAATCCTTGCTGCTGACAGACTGTCTTTTGCCTAACAGCCCTCTGGAGAGGGGGCACTCACGGCAAGGGAATTTGTCTTTAGCCGCGCTCTGCCTGCTGATCCGTCAGATCSATGTTTGGACACAGGCAAGGGCCTGTCTCATCACACTGCGCTTGCATCCAAATGTTGGGATTCTTTACCTGAAGAGACATAGCCTGGCAGCTTTCTGCACTCATTGCACCAGTTTTGCAAACTGATTAATCACAAAGTCTGTGCTAGAAGATTGTTTTCCATAGTTTCTTCCATTAAAAAAAAAAACAAAAACATAGAAGTTCCTTTGTATTTTCATCACACCGACATTCTCAGGTGGTTTCAGGTGGGCATATAAAAAGCAAAATCTTCAGTCCTTCTTTGCAGCTATCTTACAGGCGCGTAGGGACTCTGAAAGAGAGGCAGTTGCCTTTTAGTGTCGGATGGCCACCTGGCCAGCCAACTCCTTCCCATCTCAGCCTTACCAGCAACAACCTTCCTCTTCACTAAATGCCTCCAGAATTCATTTTAAAAAGTCATCAGCAACCTTTATTCACACTCCTGGAGAGTAAAGCATATCCCCACAGACAGCGGTGCCGCTAACTGCATCGCACTGACCCACCAGTGTTTCGTCTCTTGTAGCTTTTCCAGCGTCTGGGCTGATTTGGCACTTTCTCCAATGAAACTTCCAARACGGAAGCTCAGTTAACGTTGGCTGTGGTTATTTTCTTCCCTAGGAGGCAGACATCCCTTTTGAAAGTGACTGGACTGACACCACCAGCTTTATGTTCAGAGCCCACCCACACAGCCCGTCCATTGSCCAGCCAGCCGGTGGAGGGCTGGATCTGCTGGTCATGACTGCATGGAGCTGGACTCCAGCAGGCTCCTGAGGGGTGAAGGCCCCCTTAACACATCTCTCAGGCTCCACCCTTCATGCTTTGCTCTCATCAAATGTATGAAAGAGTGAGGTTCATGGTCAGGTCTTTTGAATTTAGATTGCAGAAAAGCATCGGTCAAGAAATGTAGGTTTCCTTGTCCACATCGTATTCTGGATTTCACGGCATCCATGAGCCAGAAGAAGCTCTATCTCATGGTATAGTTCTACGGCCCCCATCCTCCCTACCAGCTGAAGCTCTGACAGAAGAGATATCCCCAACATCAATAAACCATGCACAAAGAACTGCAGGGTAGAAATAGGTAACACAAAGTCAGGTGGAGCGCCACGAGTTTCTGCAACGGTTCGGAAACATCAGAGTAGGCAAATGTTCCTGGAGGCATGAGCAGGTCACAGGGTGACTAAGAGCCGCGGATGTGATACAGGCAAATGCATTCTTGTGTGTCAGGCAAGGTATTTCCATAGGAAAGGCAAGCATTGTGCAAAGCCCTGGCAAGCACTCACCTGTACCACTATGGACATTTCTCATTACTCAGGTTCAAGAAAGATAAATTCCATCTGGGATGAAGGCAGACAAAGTCTAAGCAGCGGATTACGAGCATGGAGGACCTACAGAAGATGACGACGACTGGAAGGAGCAAGACAAAGGCTGAGAGGGCTGCCGTCACTCTCAAGAAAGATACCAAGGATGAAGGCCAAAAGAGGAAAAGAGCTATTGAAGTGCAAGGAAAAATATGATAAAGAACAAAAAACAACTCAGGACTTCTTTCCAAGAAGACGACCTCACCATAAACAGCGTAGGAGCAGATGTCCCTTGGAACGGTAAGGAA
>JAYKAV010000685.1:41564-54792 GCA_035582835.1 Phoebastria nigripes | reverse complement strand
TGTTGGGACAGCTCATACGACTGGGGTGCTGTGCTGGGTTGGTAGAGGATGATAAGGAGACACAGGCCAGAAGGATCAGGAGGGAGGTGTCCTCAGTGTGAATGAGCTGCTTAGATGTGTTAAGCTCCTCTATGGGATGAACAAATTGGGTGAGGCCTTGTGGGTGAGGGTCAGAGGAGAGGCTGGCAAGGGTGACATTGTGGTGGGAGACAAAGAACCCACTGCAGACTTTAATTACCCTGGCATTCACTGGAAGGASACCACAACAGTGTGCAAACAGTCCTGGAGGTTTCTGGAGGGTCGTTGGACACAGCTTGTGACACAGGTCTTCATAGCACAACTGCCAGATTGGCCAAAACTGGTGACACTCATCCACATCTGTTACTCTCAGAGAACGAAGAGCTGGACATGGATGTGAAAAGCAGTGTCAGCCTTGGCTGCCGTGACCATGAAATAGTGGGGTCTCACCTCCCAAGGGGAAGGAGAATAGAAGAGTGCAGATGCTAGACCTCAGAGCAGCAGACTTTGGCCAAGTCTTGTGACTTTATGTGGGGGATCACATGAGAGCAGCACAGAAGAGCAGCAGAGCTCAGTACAGCTGGTCTTCAAGGACAGTGTCTTTCGAGTACGAGAGTGTGCATACCAATAGTCAGGAAAACAAGCAGAGATATGAAGAGAGAAGCTTGGGGAAACAAGAAACTCATGGGGAAGCTCCATAGAAAAAAGGAAGCATACAAGAGGTGGATGCAAGGATTGAAACAAAGGAGGAACTCAGAAACACGGTTGGTTTTAGGAAAGCCAGAGCTCCCATAGAGTTGACACTTGCAAGGGAGTTCAGGGGCACAATGTTACTACTTCAGGAACAGTTAAAGAAGAAATGAAGACAATGTGTGGCCACTGCAGAATTTAGTAAGAGTGGGTGTAGATAGGTGTGAGGTACTCTTGGCCTTTGTCTTCACCAGCAAGGTCTCCCAGTTCCGTGTGCCTAAGAGGCAGAACCTCAGGCAAAATCCAGCAGTGGATCCGAGATCAAGTCAGGGGTTATTTAGGTGAGGTCAACCCTTAATAGTCCATTGGACCAGATGGGATGAATCCAAGGATGTTGAGAGACCAGGCCCATGTCATAGCAGGGCTACTCTGATACATTTTGGAAGGTCATCATGACTGGAGAAAGCAAAAGGTAAATCTTGCATACATCTTCGAAAAAGACCCAAGGACTGAGCAGGGGAATTACAGGCTGCAGTGACAGAGGCCAGGGGCTGCGTGGCTGGGCAGCAGCTCTGTGGAAAAGGCTCTGGTGGTCCTTGAGTTTCATAAGGCAAAACATGAGCCAGCAGAGGATCCTGGGCTCTATGAGCAGGACCACAGCCAGCAGAAGTGATTATCCCCCTCTGCTCAGCATTTTTTACACCACATCCAGAATACTTGCCCAGGTTTAGACCCTGTGCAATGACAGTGACACACTGGCAAATGGGAGCCACTTCGCTGGAGGGCCACTGAGACGGTAATCCTTCCACGATCCTTCAAGTGTTTGTGTGATTTCCCCAAGAATATCAGTATCTGCAACAACAACAACAACAACAACAACAAAAGCATTAATCTGCCTAAATATAAATACGTGCAGTGGAGCAGTCTGCATCTGTGGTAGCCACGTTGGGCAATGCCAATTACATCAGTATTTGCAATATACAGCATGATACCCAATCCAAAAGTACATTTCTAAAGCRCTTCAGATGCAGCAGTCTTGCAGAAGTCACCCTTTGTGCTCCCAGGTGGCATGGCCACTGCTGATTTCCCTCCCCAGATTGGCAGAGGCTGGATCCCCTTCTGAGGAAGGACTCCCTGCAAGGAAGCCACAGCCGTGGGTGTTGCTCACCTGGTTCTTACTGGCACTTCACTTGGCATCCCTTTTGGTGTATTTGATGCTTTTCCGTGAGTACTCTTTCTGCACAGAAGATCATGAAAAGGCAACAATTTCATAAAAGATGGTCATAAAGGCCCTGTGATGGACATGAAARCTCACCATGAGCTCTGGAGGGAGCCAGGAAGATAGTTAATAAGCACCRGGAAGATCCAGGAAGCTCAAGGCCTCTTCTGAAGAGCAGGTGGCCTTGAGCAGCAGTGATTGCCCATGTGGAGGTCTGGGAGAGAGAGTTGGGACACACCAGTGAGAATCAAAGTGAGGGCTGATGGCTTTAGCAAATCCTTACAACCATGTCAGAGCCCAGAAAGGGAAGGCAGTTGATGTCTGTTGGCAGAGGAGATGAGGAGAATGTTTGTCCGGGGAATATGGCAGGAAGGACCTTGCTCTCTTTTCCTCCTTCACTCCCCAYGCTTGGATGGACCTCAGGAAATATCCATGAGCCTGGAGGATGCACAGACCTCCTGGGATGAGGTTCCATCACTGCAGGGGAAGAGGGAAGGATTTGTGAGACACATGGGAGTGCAGGTGAGGGAGCAGTGTACGTGTAGCAATAACTGTGCTAACGGTAGGAAGAAGACCTGAAATAACATGGGTAAGGGGCGGGGGGGGTCATGCTGAATTGAAAGAGGTTGATTTTTTTAATTCAAGGCAGCAGAAGGAGGAGGATGTGCAGGTCAGTGCTGGCATATGGAGTGAAGATTCAAGCCAGTCTGGGGGCTAGGACATCTTGGGTGCTAGGGGAGCATTAGCAGGGCTTTGGAAGAAGCTGGGTGAGTTGTTGGAAACTCACAGGCACTGGCAAATCCTCAGAAAACTTTGTGTTTGAAGACACAACCAGTGAGGATAGAGGGTCACCAGTGAAGCTTGGGAGATCCCRTGTCAGAGTGAGGCAGGGAACCAAGGGGGTGGTTAAAGTTTTCAAGGAAACAGGCACAGGTATAGGACAGTGTAGGACAGCCTGTGGTGGGGACAACCACGGGCCTTGGTGGCGCTGGGACACCCCCCCAACAGAACTGAGATGCTTGTCCTCTCGGCTATGGCTGCTGTCTCTTCCACCGGGGCCCATGAGAGGACAGCAGTTCCTGATGTTCCCAGTGCCTTGTTGCCTCCTCACCTCCATAGAGGGTGGGAGGTGTCCTACCGCTGTCCTGCACTCAACATTGCACACCCCCACCTCTCACTGCCCCCAGGAAAAGCCCTGAGATTCCCATGAGGGAACAATCCCCTTTCCCAGGGGACAGGGCTCTGCTCCCTCATCATCTTGATTGATGAAATGCATCAAAGATTTTCAGAGCCATCTCCACATTTGATTGTCCACCTGTAACCAGTGCTTCTCCCTTTCTGCTTCACCAGTCCCCAGGGACAGAAATCTTCTCTGGTCATTCCCTCCATGGTCCCTCCAGTGATGGGCATCAGTGGGGCCTGCTAACACCCTCAGAAACTTGGAGTTTTGCTGCTGACTTTTACTGCTCTAGAGGCTTGTTCAATCTTTCAGGATCTGCAGGATCTTGGCACTAGAGGGCTCATTAACATGCAAAACTCCCTAACAAGCCAAGTCTCTGTGCATAGTTTTCCTTAATTCCTCAGTTCTTATGTGGTTAATTAGAGAGATTTCAGAAGTCAATAGATTTCAACACTAAACAACAATAAGATAGGATTCATTCTTTTTTAATTTTTTCTTTATTTTTCTTCTTACACATTAATTGATATCAGCAATCTCCAGCCAATATTGATCCTGAATGCCTCCTAATGGAGTCTGAATATGTAAGTCAAGACCCTTTATGTCAGACGCTCTATGGACGGTATTTGTCCCAACCCCACCAYTTCTCATTTCATCAGGCAACGAGGACTTACAGCAGCCTGTTCAAATCTCAGCTTTCTCACTGATGTCTGTAGCTGCATGTTTCTGCTCATTGGCACCAGTTCCCACCTGCTTTACTTGGAAAACGAGCTGACACAGAAGGATGTTTCTTAATTGCCAACACAGAAAAACAAAGGAAGGCAGAGTTCAATAAACAGAAGAGATTCCTCAGCTGTAGGTTAAGTCCACATTACCTCCACTGAAGTTCACTTCCCATTCTGGATGGCCTTAGACTAATAGAAAACACAGTTGTGTGTCAAGCACAGATCCCAAGAGCCCCCCAAAACACTCCCTGCCCTGGACTCTGTCCACATTCGCTCTTTGCACACAGTGAGTCACATGTTGAAGTCACAAGCTCCCTCGATTCACAGAGGCAAGCAAAGAGACTGAGTGAATGAAATGCTCTCTTTTGAATAGCTAAAACTGCACTAATCCCCAAATGTCAGGGTTTCAGGAGCATCTTCAAGTAGACTCCGCAACATCTAGAGCCACTCATTCTTCATTCGCTGCAGGGTAAATTACACGTGACTCCGTTGTAGGTGAAGACAGGGATGAGAGTGATCTGCTACAATGTTGGACACCTTGGGTGCAATTTCCCAGCCTTACCTTTCTAGTCAAGGGAGAGAAATCAGTTGTCTCAACTGAGATGCCCTCACCTGCCCTGTCTGTCCACCAGCTCCTGCTCCAGAAAGGCTCGTCGGTCCTGGGTCACATTTCCCAGTCCCTTGTGGAGGCTTCAGCTACTCCCATGTATCCTGGAGGAAGCTGCCCCCTCTGTGTGGGCAACTGAATCAACCCCGGATGAAGATATTAGGCAGAAGTTGAAACACACGCAGAAAAGGCCTCGGTGTAATAAGTGTTCAAGAAGTCTGCATTTTCAGATCTTTGACGCTGGTCTATAAATTCTCATGAATTTTTTCATAGGCCATGCATATGGACCAGCAATATGATGACCCTTTCTCTCCCTCAGTGTAAATATAGATTTATGCAGCCATTTCCAAAAACACATTTCATCCCAACACTTTGAATGAAGAAACAGTGTTCCAAGGATGTGTTTATTTTAATACATTTCACATCTACTTTTCATATCTAAATGGAGCTGGGAGCATATACTTTTTGCCAGATGTCAGGGAGTCCTGCCAGTCTCCATGGCCTTTCAAAGATGATAGAGAGTGGCCTCACTGTGACATTGTCTTACTTTCTCAGCACCTCTGGATGTAACCTGTCCATTCCCATGTACTGGTAGTGGTTGAGTTTGCTCAAGGAGCCCGTGATTTGATTCCTATCATATTCCTATTGGCTGTTCTCCTTGTCCAGCGGCATCTTTCATCCTTCATGGACAGCTCTAAGATTCCCAGAATCAAAGTTCTTATTTGCAGGGCAGGGCTGTTCTTCTGGCCCTTGTGATGAGCTAGTGTCCTTTAGTTTGCTTACTTAAGCATGATAAATCAGTATACAATGTGAGCTATATATCTATCTTAAGAAAGTTAATACATTTTGATCCTATAAGAGTTAGGGAGGTAAATTTTCATAACCTTGGACCAGGGGATGTCTGGTCCAGGTGGATTCTGCAGAGAGCTATTGGATGGTCAAGGATCACCTCTTCATGATCCAGAATGGTCCACCCCAATGTGCAGGAAGTCATGCCAAGGTGGCAGGAGGCTGACATGGATGAGAAAGGAGCTCCTGACTAAACATCAAGCATGAAGAGAAGCACAGAGAAGGGGGAAGCTGGCTGACTTCCAGCCTCAATGGTTCTGTGTTTCCGTGCTGGAGAGAGCCATTTGTGTCTGTGTGTGCTTGTCTGTGCATGGGGAACTGGAGGGATGAGGGAATCTTGAGGCCAGCTTCTAGATAGATGGAGGGTCTAAGACCAGCTCCTGGAGGGATCTGTACTGTCTGTGTGTCTATACAGTTATACATCTTACACTAACACAGCCTAGCATGCAAACAGCCCAACCTTCATCTCCCTTTCTCCACAGACTGTGATTTGGCTTGGCCTAGAGACCTCCCGAGGTCCCTTCCAGGATGAGTGATGGTGCATTTCCTTCCACCACGGGTCTTCCCTTGATGATGATAGGGAGAGCACTCAGGTTCCCCAGGACCACAGAAGTAAGCAGACATAAGTTTGATCCACTCAAGTGTGGCTTTTTTGTCCCACTCAACTCATTGACTCAAGGCGGATAGGCAGGTTACCCCAAAGCGGCATCATCATATCCTGAGCTGAACTTTTGGTTTTCCTTTTCCCTCTTTCCCCCTCCCAAGTTCTTCTCTTTAATCATCCTCATACATTCCTCTACAAACAGCCCAGCTCTGCTCTTTCCCCACTGGCTCTGGCTTTGCTTGCTTTGTGCCCTCATATAGTGTTTCTGAGAGGGTTGTCGTGCCGATTCCGACATTAGTCAGTACAAAACTAGCAACTCCTTTAATTAGCTGCACTGTCCTGCAACTTCTCATGCTGTTGTCTTTGTGGTGATGGCTCACCACAACCACGGTGAACCATCTGCATGCAAACATTAAGAACTGACAAAAYRGAKCTTCRGTCCAGGGGGACCTTGAGAAACTCTGGGATTCAGCCAACAAAAACCTCTTAAGCTTTACAAGGAGAAGTGGCCCATGCTGCACCAGGTGGGAAGAATAGCCCCATATGTCAGGGAACCTGACGGGCTGAGCAGTGACACTCAGGAGAATGGCCTGGGCACTATGGAGGACACCATATGAGCCAGTGGTGCATGCCCACCACGATCAAGGCCAGCTGCACAGGGGGATGTATTAGGAGGAGCATGGCCACCCAGGCATCTTGAGTTTTCATCCCCCTCCAGTGAGCCGTGGTGTGGCCACACTTGGACTAGTGTGTCCCTCTGTGGGAATTCCTGCTGTAGACAGGTAGGGAGCATCTGGAGTGTGCCCAGAGGAGGTCTGCACATGACCTGTACTTAAYGYCCCAAACCCCATCTTTGCYGACCTCTTCCCTCCCAACACAACCCCAGGAACATGCTGACCCTGGAGAACCACCATGCTCTCCAGGCAGCTCCAGATTCTTGTCTTAGAGGATGGTGTCTTCAATGTCACCCATGGGAAAGCCCTGGGTGTGTCYCTCAATTAYACTYACCATCTTACCTGTCACTAGACCCCAACTGGTGAYCCCTAAATCCACTCCTATGTCTCTAAAAGGCCACAAACAGGCATGAGCTTTTTACTCCTGAACGTATGGAGGTGTTCATAAGATGAACTTAAGGGGTGCAGTTCCTCAGGCCTCTTTGGAGAAAGAGCCCAGCATGAAAACACTGCACTGGGGAGGTCCTATTTTATTACAGAGATGCTATGAAAAAGGCCATCTCTGAGCCACTGTTAGACACACTTTTACACTGGCACCAGGTGACACAAAATAGGTACATGCTTCAGATGTAGTGATACAAATGTAAACATTTGTGTAGGAACATAATAAACATGAATGAGAATAACAACAGCAATAAAGATAAATATAATGATAAAAAATACCAAACAAAAAAAAGATGGAATCAGATACTGTGGGAGTYATTTGTGGAGAGAAGTGGTAATTTTATCACTATTAAAAAATKCCCATGGAATCACTTCCTTAAGGGCATCTTTGAGCTCCTGGTTCCTCATGCTGTACATGAGGGGGTTCACTGCTAGAGGCACCATCGAGTACAGAACTGCCACCACCAGGCAGTGCAGGGATGGGGGGAGATGAAGGGGGGCTTCAGGTGGGCAAACACTGCAGTGCTGACAAACAGGGAGACCACGGCCAGGTGAGAGAGGCATGTGGAATAGGTTTTGTGCTGTCCCTGCTCAGAGAATATCCTGAGCACAGCCCTGAAGATCTGCACAAAAGACAGCACGATGAAAAAAAAACACCCAAATGAAAAACAGACACTAACTGCAAGAAGCCCAACCTCCCTGAGGCAGTCTGAGTCTGAGCAGGAGAGCTTGAGGATCTGGGGGATTTCACAGAAGAACTTGTCCACAGCATTGCCATGGCAGAGGGGTAGTGAAAAATATATTAGCTGTGTGCAGCACAGCATGGAAAAAAACACTGCCCCAGGCAGCTGCTGCCATGTGGACACAAGCTCTGCTGCCCAGGAGGGTCCCATAGTGCAGGGGTTTCCAGATGGCAACGTAGCAGTCATAGGCTATGACAGTGAGGAGAGAACACTCTGCTATGATCAAGAAGAGAGAGAAAAAGACTTGTGCAGCGCATCCTAAGTATGAGATGTCCCTGGTGTCCCAGAGGGAATTGGCCATCAATGTGGGGACAGTGGTGGAGCTGGAGCCCAGGTTGAGAAGGGAGATGTTGAGGAGGAAAAAGTACATGGGGGTGTGGAGGTGGTGGTTGCAGGCTTTGGCAGTGATGATGAGGCCATTGCCCAGGAGGGCAGCCAGGTAGATGCCCAGGAAGAGCCAGAAGTGCAAGAGCTGCAGCTCCCGTGTGTCTGCAAACATCAAGAGGAGGAACTGGGTGATGGAGCTGCCGTTGGACATTTGGTCCCTCTGGGCATGTGAACCTGTCCAAGGGGGAAGAGGCAGTGGCAAGTTAGGGTAGACTTCTCTGGTCAGAATCTACTTCATTTCTCATAGAACCTTCCCCTCCCACCCCTCCACTGCCTGTCCCCTTTCAGGAAGACCTTTTGCATGTTCCTTTCATGAGCTCTGGCTGGTGCTGGTTGAGGGTGCCCCAGGGAGCTGGGAACTCTGCTGGGGGCTCTGGAGGAGTCAGTCCAGCCCTACAGCAATAGGCAAATAGGAAACAGGAGTGATGTCAGATTAAAACCACTCATGGCGTCAAAGAGCTTTGCAGCATTGTCACTGCCAACTCACCTGACTGCAGAGCAGAGCTGTGCGGATTTTGTTTTGTTTATTCTGCTACAGGCTTGGGGAAGAGTGGCTGGAAAGCTGCCTGTCAGAAAAGGACCTGGGGGTGCTGGCTGACAGCCGGCTGAATATGAGCCGGCAGTGTGCCCAGGTGGCCAAGAAGGCCAACAGCATCCTGGCCTGTATCAGAAATAGTGTGGCCAGCAGGAGTAGGGAAGTGATCGTGCCCCTGTACTCGGCACTGGTGAGGCCACACCTCCAATACTGTGTTCAGTTTTGGGCCCCTCACTACAAGAAGGACATTGAGGTGCTGGAGCGTGTCCAGAGGAGGGCAACGAAGCTGGTGAAGGGTCTGGAGAGCAAGTCTTATGAGGAGCGGCTGAGGGAACTGGGACTGTTTAGTCTGGAGAAGAGGAGGCTCAGGGGAGACSTYATYGCYCTCTASAACTACCTGAAAGGAGGTTGCAGCGAGGTGGGTGTTGGTCTCTTCTGCCAAGCAACTAGTGATAGGACGAGAGGAAATGGCCTCAAGTTGCGCCAGGGGAGGTTTAGATTGGACATTAGGAAAAATTCTTCACTGAAAGAGTGGTTAAACATTGGAACAGGCTGCCTAGGGAAGTGGTTGAGTCACCATCCCTGGAAGTATTTAAAAGACGTGTAGATGTGGCGCTTAGGGACATGGTTTAGTGGGCATGGTGGTGTTGGGTTGACGGTTGGACTCACTGATCTTACAGGTCTTTTCCAACCTTAATGATTCTATGATTCTATGATAACCTTATCTTGTCCCATCATTAGACAGGATACGCAGACAGGGACAGGCAGGGATCTCCTTTACCCTTGCTGAGGGAAGGGATTCAGCCCCCATTTTGGATTTGTAGTCCTGCAGCTAGAAGGGGACTCAGCTCCCTCCCCTGCACACCAGAAACCCACAGGAGGTGGGATTCTTCTTGCCTCAGTTCAGGTGTGAACAAAATAGGTCCTGCATGTGAGCTCCTTGTCTCAGCTCCCATTCTAATTTCTGGAGATGGACTCCAGGAGTGAGCTGCTCAGATGCAAACAGCTCGTGATATCTGAGATGCCAGAGGTGGTCTAAGATACATGCCGGTAACTGCAAACTCTAATGGAGCAGTTCATAGAGACAGGGCAACATATGGGAGCATCCTCTGGGAGCGTCGTGGGGCATTCCTTTGGCCAGGAGAAATGGCAATACATGCCCACATTTAGGACAACCAAACTGTTCCTATTTGTTATTTTCAGGGCAGCCAGAAAGGCGAGTTCTAATCCCTATATCCTAACCTGAACACGTAATCCCCAAAGCCGTCTTTCCCATGCCCTAACCCCTTCACCTTCAACCCCTCTCCTAACCTGAACTTATGCTGTTTGTACTCCTGGGGGAAGAGCAGGGCTCGTGAGGTCCCAGAGCATTCTCAAGGCATTGGAAGAGGAATGTGAGGGATCTGACTAGCTCACAGGCCACAAGGAGGAGAGGGGTGGCAATGCTAYGATGAGGTCAGCTGTACCTCAGAATTTCATGGGCCAGYAGGAGGCAGATGGCTGTGAAGGTGRCTGTGATGTCACTTCTGCCTCTGGAGTTGATTGACCAGCAGTATGAACATGGCTGGTAAAGGACTGTGAGGTCACTTCTTTCTGAAGTAGCTGATAGGTCAGCCCTTGACTCATGGCTGGGATATTTGCTTTTAGGCTCACATTTGCCAGCGTCCTTGATAGGCCAGCAGAAGGCACCTGGTTGGAACGTGGAATGTGGGAGGCCATTTCCCTAATTACCTGGTAGGCCTATCTGGGAAGAGGCRTTGGATGTGGGTTGTCACTTCCTTTCCACCTGAGTAACTGATGGGACAGRGRCAGGCACACAGCTTGGCCGCGTCAATCACAGAAGCTGAAAGGCCAGCAGCAGGCATATGGCTTGGAAGATCATGGTGAGGTTACTTCTGTCTAGTCGGCTGATAGGCCACAAGAAGGCTGATGGGTTGGGATGTTATTATGTTATCAGTTGTGTCTGAGAAGCTCATAGGCCAGTAGGAGGCACATGGCCATGAAGGTGAGTGTGAGGCCACCTTAGTCTCCARTCTCCTTGAGTGATTGGCCATCAGCAGACACAGGGCTGGGGTGTTGGCTCCAACATTCACTTCTGGCTGAGAACCTGATAGCCAGCAGCAGGCACGTGATTTGGTTGTTGTTTTGTACCTGGAGGTTCTGGTGTGTTATGTCCCCAGTAAGAAAGGCACACAGACTCTGTGAGGTATTGTTTAAAATGCCATTTGTTAGAGAAACACTATAAACAAAGAGAGGTTCGTGTAGGCAATATTACATTCCTTCAGATGCCAGAGCCTTTGACAGTGGTGCAGGAAGTTGTGCAGCTTCCATCTGTGGAATCTGCTCCTGTGATCTCTTTCAGTGATTTCTAACAGGGAAAAAAAACACTAGTCATTATTTCTACTGCCCTAAGAAGTGATGTTCACATGCAAATTTGTTGCTGCAGTTTTTGGTAAAGGTAAGGACATGCAGTTGACCTGATCACCAGTACCAGGTGGGAGCTTCCTGCAGATTTCTCTGTTGCAATCCAGTTTATCCTGTGACCCAGGGGTATGCTCAGCACAACACAGGTTTACTGTGGATCATTAACTCCTCGATGTACAATGTTCTTATGGATCCCTGAACCGCCACAGGGAAGTTATGAAGAGGATGAGGTTTCCTTTAGACAGCTGGAGGAAGGGACACAATTTTAGGACCTGGTAGTCACTGGGGACTTTGAAGACCATGGACCTCTGCTAGAAGGCCTCGGTTGAAGGGAAGGTAGAAGGTAATCCCTGACCCGACATGGGGGGATGCTTTCCTGGACRACTTGTTTTTCACAAGAAGACAAGGCAGGACTGGTGGAAGATGTGGAGGGCAGCTTTGGCTGCAGCATGGGTGAGRTGGTAATGTAGAAAACCTTGAGGGAAGTAAGCAAGACAAATTGTAGCAGGGCTGAGTAGAGAGGAAGGATCACCTCCTCTGGCAGCACCTGCTGGCAGTGCTTTTCCTAATTCAGCCCAGGATGCTGTTGTCCGCCGTTGCTGCAAAGGTACAAAGGCAGGAGAAGAGAAGGCTTTCTGGAGACCTAATTACAGCCTTCCCATATCTTCCTGGAGAGAAGAAAAAGGGAAGGGAAGGGAAGGGAAGGGAAGGGAAGGGAAGGGAAGGGAAGGGAAGGGAAGGGAAGGGAAGGGAAGGGAAGGGAAGGGATTTCTTCTTGGATAAAAGAAATGGAAAACCAGGGCCTCCCTGGTCTGGAAGAATGGGGAAGAACTGGGGTGGCCCCAGAGGACATCTGTCAGGATGTGGTCTGGGGCCTCTGTGGAGAGGCTGAGGGACCTGGGGTTCTTTAGCCTGGTGAAGTAGAGGCTCAGAGCTTTTCTTGGTAGTGGGAAGAGAAGGAAAACTCCGCAAAGGGCAGCTTGGAAGGTTCAGACCTTCCAGAGGTGAGGAAAAAGGAAATCTCACTCAAAGGGTAGCCTTGTGGGGCAAGAGGTCACCCAGAGGGAGTCTGGATCAGCCCATGGCTTTGAGTTTCAAGGAAAAGCCAGCGATGGGTGGAGAAACATCAGTGAAGATATAGAAATGCTGGGATGAGAGCTAGGTGGGAAAGCAAGAAGAGTGTCAACAGCCTGAATGGAAAGAGGTGCAGGCATGGGACAGTGTAGGACAGCCTGCAGTAGAGATGGCCTAGGCCTCTGGCAAGGCTGAAAGGCCCATCAAAACCGAGGTCTTTGTCCTTTTGGCTATGGCAGTTGCCTCCACCACCGAGGCCTACAAGGAGGAACTTTCTTTTGAGGCTCTGGACTTTGTTTCGTCCTTGCCCCTTCTTTGGGAGGCCAGAAGGTGTCATAGAATTTTCCTACACTTGTCATTGCTCACCCTCACATCCAACTGCCCCCAAGAAGAGCCCTGAGCCACGTGTGAGGGACAGGGTCTGCCTTCTCAGGGCCTGGGGGTGAGGGCTCGGCCTTTCTGCTTTCTGAAGAAAACCAAGGGTTTTCTCAGCATTACAGCCACCTCCACAGTGCCTTTGCCTACCCGCAATCATGGCCTCCACTTACCTGCTCTAACAAGTCCATAGGGAGGCTTTGTCAGTAATGGTCCTCAGTGGGACCCATTAATGCTTCAAGGAACTTTGAGTTTTGCTTCTGACTTTGACTTCTTGAGAGGTTTGTTCAATCTCCTCTCATCATCAGAGGTTCAAGGACTCAGCATCAAATACACCATGGGTCTCATTAAAATACAGAAAGCCTTAACAAGCTATTTCTCTTCCTGTAGTTTTCTTCAGGTCTTCCAGGCTTGTACAGCTGATTGGAGTCATTTCATAGTGTAGTTGAAGAGGAAGACTTCAAAGTGCACCTAATAAAAAATATTTTTTAATTTAAAGTTTCTATTTTATTACTTTTCAGTTTAGAGAAGAGGTGATAGAAGCATTCTCCAAGTGATATKGATSCRGRGKGYCTCCTCAGGAGGTCTGGACAGCTAGGAAAAGCAGTCCTTTGAGGTCTGACACTGTATGGACAACCTTGCTCCTCACCTCCCCAACCCCACCATTTTTCTCATTGGCCCCC
>JAYKAV010000685.1:2705-18297 GCA_035582835.1 Phoebastria nigripes | reverse complement strand
GCAAAACATCACTAATCACTGCAGAGCACAGCAGACCACACAAACCAACACCAATCTTTAACATGTACAGCAAAAACAAGAGCATGGTGCAGGTCAGATAAACTAATATGGTGACCAACAACTGTTAASAGATATAAATTCCTTAATATGCTCTAGTTAGTCTGTTGTTATCTCAAGCCCTTCAAGCCCCACGTTGGGTGCCAAAAAGGACTGTCRTGGTTTAACCCTGGCAGCACCTAAACGCCACGCAGCTGCTCGCTCACCCCCCACTCCAGTGGGATGGGGGAGAGAATTGGGAGAGCACGAGTAGGAAAACTCATGGGTTGAGATAAAAACAGTTTGATAATTGAAATAAAACAAAGTGAAACAGTAATAATAACAGTGGTAACAGCAACAACAATAGAATATACAAAACAGGCGATGTACAATGCAACTGCTCACCACCCACCGAACCGATGCGTTGCCGAACCAACACGTGCCCGAACCTCGCGAGCCCGTCCCAGAACCCAGAGCCCCCCCCACACTTAGTTTTAACACTGAGCATGACGTTACATGGTATGGAATACCCCATTGGCCAGCTGGGTCAACCACCCCGGCTATGCTCCCCCCGCCAGCTTCCCATGCACCTGGCAGGGCATGGGAGGCCGAAAAGTGCTGGGTGCAAGCACCACCCAGTAACACCCAAAACATCAGTGGGCCATCAACGCTCCTATTATACCAAACCCAAAACACAGCACACCCTCCCCAGCTACTGGGAAGAAAGTTAACTCTGTCCCAGCTGGAACCAGGACACCTATTCTGATTTGAGAGGTTATAAATTAAATTAATTTCCTCAAGTTGAGTCTGCTTTGCCCGTGACAGTAATTGATGAGTGATCTCCCTGTCCTTTCTCAACCCACGAGCCATTCTGTTGTATTTTCTCTCCCCTGTCCAGTTGAGGAGGGGGAGTGATAGAGCGGCTCTGTTGGCACCTGGCATCCAGCCAACGTCAACCCACCACACTAAGGAAAAGCTCAGACCTGGCATCCTCACTCTGCTACTCTCCTTCCTCACTTCCCTTGGGAGCTGAGACCCCACTATTTCATGGGCACTGCAGTCAAGGCTGACATTGGATTTCACATCCCCGACCTGCTTTTCTCTGATTGCAAGTATGAGATCCAGGTGAGCATCACCTATGTTGGTGTCCTGGTTTCAGCTGGGACAGAGTTAATTTTCTTCCTAATATCTGGTATAGTGCTATGTTTTGGATTTAGTATGAGAATAATGTTTATAACCCACTGATGTTTTTAGTTGTTGCTAAGTAGTCTACGAGTCAAGGACTTTTCAGCTTCCTATGCTCTGCCGGGTGCACAAGAAGCTGGGAGGGACCACAGCCGGGACAGCTAACTCAAGTGGCCAACAGGGTATTCCATATCATATGACGTCATGCTGAGTATATAAAGCTGGGGGAAGAAGAAGGATACACCTCGTATGCAGGAGTGACTGGCTTTCGGCCGCTACTTTAACGGCTGCCTTTGCCATGCTCCTTTTTGTCTCCCTTCCTACCGCATCAGTCAGGGTGGGCTTCTTGTCATTCCAGGCTGAGCCCAATACCTCAGACTATACTGCCACCCCCCTACTTACCTATCCTAAGGAAAGAAATAAGAATTAGCAAATAGGAACTCTACCCATAGCCCATATCTGGCCAGCCTATAAAGGTGTAATAGCTCAGCATAGAGCATGGAAGGTATAGACCAGCCTATACTTTTATCCCATATCTACCTGCTCTGTGATCTATCCTGAAAGTCAAATCATAATTACCTTTGAAAGAGGATGGAAGTTGGGGAGAAGTGGGCAGTAAACAATAAATAGTTGGAAAAAAGTAGGCACGCAAGTAACAATGGAAGGAGACAAGTTATCCCGAAGGCCAGCTCAGCCCAACAGCTTTTGCTGGCCCGCTTTTCAGGATCCCAAGCCCTGGCCCGGTGAGCTCACAAGCGCTGGGCGGGTGCCGCATCACTGCCCCTTTGTGACACGGGCCCGCACGGGGACGTGTCCCCTCAAGGCCACACAGCTGCACGGCCCAGGCACCTCCCGCAGCCATCAGCCACTGGGCTTCCCCACGAGCTGCTGGTGAAGGGCTGTTCGTCTGCCTACAGAGCTCCCACCTCTTCCCCAAGCTGCACCAGCCGGATCAATAAAAAACTGCCCAGGGCTGCAAGCATGCCTGTTCACAGCTTTGGCTAGAACATTCAGGTTGCTGAGGGTTTCTTTTCCACTATTCCCAGGTATAGGACTGTGTCCGTGAGACTCATGTAGCAAAGCACCTGGTCTCTTACAGGTTCATTTCCAATGAATTTTATCTGCCCCCAAAGATACTCACCTCCAAGCTCAGGAGCAATGCATCCCAACAAAGAGGAAGTCAGACAAAAATGCCAGGAGGCCTGTATGGATCAATAAGGGGCTCCTGGACAAACTCAAACACAAAAAGGAAGCCTACAGAGGGTGGAAGCAAGGACAGGTAGCCTGGGAGGAATACAGGGGAATTGTCCGAGCAGCCCTGATTGATAGAATTAGATCTGGCCAGGGACGTCAAGGGCAACAAGAAAAGCTTCTATAGGTACGTTGGGGATAAAAGGAAGACTAGGGRAAGTGTGGGCCCTCTCCGGAACGAAACGGGAGACCTGGTTACCCGGGATATGGAAAAGGCTGAGGTACTCAATGACTTTTTTGCCTCAATCTTCACTGGCAAGGGCTCAAGCCTCGCCGCCCAAGCAGCAGAAGGCAAAGGCAGGGACTGGGAGAATGAAGAGCCGCCCACTGTAGGAGAAGATCAGGTTCGAGACCATCTAAGGCACCTGAAGGTACACAAGTCCATGGGACTCTATGAGATGCATCCGCGTGTCCRGAGGGAACTGGTGGATGAAGTTGCTAAGCCACTATCCATCATATTTGAGAAGTCGTGCAGTCTGGTGAAATCCCCACTGACTGGAAAAGGTGAAACATAACCCACATTTTTAGGTAAGTGCGTGACCCTGCCTTGTGGAGTGTTGATGTCACTGCTGGCTTAGTACCTGAAAGGCCAGGCACGGGAACCTTGCCATGTAGGTGCTTGTGATGTCATGGGTGGTTGACTAGCTGATATGGCAGGCATGGGAACCTGGCTGTTGGAGGTGTTTATGTCATTGCTGGCTTAGTATCTGATAGGGCAGGCGCAGGAACGTTGCCAGGTAGGTGCTTGTGATGTCACTGGTGGTTAACTAGCTGATATTCCAGGGGCAGAAACCAGGCTTGTGCAGGTGTTTATGTCAGTTGTGGCACAGTTCCTGATAGGGCAGGTGCGGGAACCTGGTTTGCATGGGTCCTTGTGATGTCACGGGTCGCTGATTAGCTGATGTGGCAGTCGTGGGAATCAGGCTTATGCTGCTGTTTTTATGTCACTGCTGACTATGGCTCTCAGATGGCAAGCGCGGGAACAGGGCTTGTGCAGGTGTTTATGTCACTGCTGGCTTAGTACCTGATATGGCAGGCGCTGGATCCTTGCCGTGCAGTTGCTTGTGATGTCATGGGTGGCTGACTAGCAGATATGGGAGATGCGGGAACTTGGCTTATGCTGCTGTTTTGATGTCACTGGTGGCTGTGTAGCTTGTATGGCAGGCACAGGAACCTGTCTTCTGCAGGTGTTTATGTCGCTGGTGGCTTAGTACCTTATACGGCAGGTGCGGGAACCTTTCCGTGCAGGTGCTTGTGATGTCAGAGGTGGTTGACTAGCTGATATGGCAGGCACGGGAACCCAGCTTGTGCAAGTGTTTATGTCACTCCTGGCTTAGTACCTGATTCTGCAGGTGCAGGAGTCTTGCCATGCAGGTGCTTGTGATGTCACGGGTGGTTGAATATCTGATATGGCAGTCGCGGGACCAGGCTTACGCTACTGTTTTTATTTCACTGGTGACTATGTATCTAATAAGGCAAGCACGGGAACATGGTTTGTGCAGGTGTTTATGTCACTGCTGGAATAGTACCTGATAGGGCAGTCGCAGGAACCTGGCTTGTGCAGGTGCTTCCGATGTCACTTATGGCACAATTCCTGATTGGGCAGGCACCCGAACTAAGCTTGTGTAGGTGTTTATGTGAGCTGTGGCACAGTTCCTGATAAAGCAGGGGCAGGAAACTGGCTTGCACAGGTGTTTATGTCACTGGTGGCTTAAAACCTTGTAGGACAGGTGCGGGAACCTGTCTTATTTAGGTCTTTATGTCACTGGTGGCGGGAATGCTGATAGGACATTGAATGGATCCTGGTCTTGCACATCCTTATGATGTCATGGGTGGCTCAGTAGCTGATAGGGCAGGCATGAGAACCTGGCTTGTGCAGGTGCTTGTGATGTCACATGTGGCACAATTCCTGATAGTGCAGGTGCGGGAACTCTGCTTGTGCAGGTGCTCGTGATGTCAGTTATGACACAGTTCCTGATCCGGCAGGTGCAGGAACCTGGCTTGTGCAGGTGTTTATGTCACTGGTGGCGGGAATGCTTATAGGGCATTGAATGGAACCTGGCTTGTGCAGGTGCTTGTGATGTCACGCCTGGCAGATTTGCTGATAGGGGAGGCCCGCAAACCAGGCTTATGCTGCTGTTTTGATGTCACTGCTGGCTGTGTAGCTGATAGGGCAGGCTCAGGAACCTGGCTTGCACAGATGTCTATGTCACTGTTGGCGGGAATGTTGATCGGGCATTGAATGGAACCGGCTCGTGCAGTTGCTTATGATGTCATGCCTGGTGGAGGAGCTGATAAGGCAGGCGTGGGAACCTGGCTTGTTGTTGACAGATACGCTTGACTCCTCACCATACTTTGGTTCAGGCTGACTAAGGAGCAACAGGCCTCATGTCCTCGCGTTGAACTGGCGAGCCGGAAAGCCCCTGGCTCACGTACAAGGGAGTGACGGTGCCTTGAAAAATATTTCGAAAGGTGGTTTCGAAACCCAAAAATGGAAGATAACCAAAGTACAGAACAAGATACCAGAGCTAAACCAAAGACATCTATCTTGTCTATAATATTGACTAGCAGTCAACTACTTCACTTTATAAATATTACCATCAGGATGGGCCCAATTTGAGCTATCCCTGAATTGCAGCTGGACTGCACGCCAGGTGACTCTCCCCTTGAGCAGGGATGACTCTCAAGGTTTGAGATTCCTTACCTGAGACTAAGAGATCCTTCCTTATCCAAGGTGGAGACATCCCTTATCTGCGACAGATCCTCAGTAGGTGATKGATAGCATGCTGAATTAATAGTATGAAACATTACTAATCCATGTAGCTACTCATATCATTATAAACATTGTATGGATAATTCCATTAGACATAAACCGTTGTCCAAGTCTGAGACTAAGATTGGACCTAGTCACACCTAGGCTCCATAAGGAGTTTAGAAAGCAAGGGGGTCCACTCTGAACCTCGTGACTCAATGGGAGGGTCCTCCTTACTCTTTGCATCTCCAGTCTCTATGTGAATCATTCTAACTCGATTCTAACTCAATTTTCCTTTGTATGTTTCTTCCATGCAGTAATTAATAAGGTGAACCTTGCCATCAAACTTACTGAACCTTGTCAAAGCACTGTTAAACTTTGTTAAATTCCATCGAACTTCCTGAACTCTGTCAAATTATTATTTTACCTCAATAAAACATACTGCTGCTTCTCTCTTTTGAGTGAGGTGCATTCCACTGCTCCATGACAGTGCATGCTCCTGCCATAACAGTTACAGAGCCGCCAGTGAAATCACCAGCACTTAAACACTGCAGGGGCCTGTGCCTGCTCTAACAGTTAGCCACCAGTGACATCACAAGTAGCTGCATAAGCCAGGTGACTTCTCATACCCAATCAGCCACACAGCCACCAGTGACATCACAAGCACCTGCACCAGCCAGGTGCCTTCTCTCGCCCTATCACTTACTCAGCCACAAGTGAAATCACAAGAAGCTGTGAAAGCCAGGTGCCATTCTCCAGTCCTATCAGTTACTCAGCTACTCATGACCTCACAAACGCCTGCACAAGCCAGGTCATACCCAGTCAGCTACTCAGGCAAAAGGAACATGAGAAGCAGATGCACAAGCCTGGTGTCCTTTCATACCCAAACAGCTGCTCAGCCACGAGTTACCTCATAAGTGCCCGCACAAGAAGGTGCCTGCTCCTGCCCTTTCAGACACTCAGCCACCTATGACCTCACAAGTACCATCAAAAGCCAAGGGCCTGCTACTGCCCTATCACCTAATCAGACACCAGTGACATCACAAGCAGCTGCAGAAGCCAGGTGCCTGCTCCTGCCCTCTAAACTACTATTTCATCAGTGACATCATAAGCCACTGCACAAGCCAGGGGCATGCTCCTATCCTACCACGTATGCAGGTACCAGAGACATCACATGCCCCTGCGCAAGTCAGGGGCCGGCTCCTGGTCTGAAACCTCCTCAGCCACCAGTGACATCACAAGCACCTGCACAAGCCAGGAGCCTGCTCCTGCCCTAATAGGTACAGAGCCACCAGTGACATCACAAACACCTGCACAGGCCAGCTGCATGCTCCTGCCCTGACAGTACAGAGCTGCCAGTGACATCACAAGCAGCTGCACAAGCCAGGGGCCTGCTCCTGCCCTATCTGCTCCTTGGGATCATGTGACCTCACAAGCACCTGCACAACCCACGGGCCCACTTCTGCCCTATCACCTACTCAGGCACATGTGAGATCGCAAGCACATGAACAAACCAGGTGTGTCCTTCTACCCTATCACCTACTCATCCACCTATGACATCACAAGCACCTCCTCAAGCCAGGAGCCTGTTCATATCCTATCACCTACTCTGGTGCCTATGGCCTCACAAGCACCTGGACAAGCCAGAGGCCTGCTCCTGGCCTAACACCTACTCAGCCACCTATGACATCGCAAGCACCTACACATGCCGAGGTCCTGCTCCGCACTTATTGGCTACTTGGTCAACAGTGGCCTTCCAGGAAGCTGAATAAATCAGGGGCGTGCTTCTGTCCTATCACCTAATCAACCATCAGATACATCACAAACAGCTGCAGAATCCAGGTGCATACTCCTGTCCTATTACCTGCTCAGGCACATATGACATCATAAGCACCTGCATAAGCCAGCTGCATGCGCCTGCCATAACTGCTACAGAGCCCCCAGTGACATCACAAGCAGGTGTGCAAGCCAGCTGCATAGTCCTGGCCTATCAGCTACTCAGCCATCAGTGCCAACATAAGCAGCTGCAGAAGCCACGGACTTTCTCCTGCCCTATCAGCTACTTGGGAACATGACATCACAAGCACCTGCACAACCCAGGGGCCTGCTCCTGCCTTATCACCTACTCAGCAATCTATGACATCACAAAAAGCTGCAGAAGCCAGCTGCATGCTCCTCTCCTAATAGCTGCAGAGACAACATTGACATCATAAGCACCTGCACTGGCCAGGTGTCCATTCATTCCCAATCAGCTACTTAGCCACGAGTGACATCAGAAGCAGCTGTACGAGCCAAGTTCCTGCTCCTGCTCTGTCAACTACTCAGGCACCTGTGACATCATAATGAGCTGCACAAGGAACGTTCCTGCTCCAGCCCTATCACCTATGCAGGTACATGTGATATCACAAGAACCCACACAAGCCAGCTGCATGCTCCTGCCCTACCAGCTACAGTGCCACCAGTGTCATCATAAGGAGATGCACGTGCCAGGGGCCAGCTCTGGCCCTATACCCTGCTTGGGGTTATGTGACATCACAAGCACCTGCASAAGCCAGGGACCTGCTCCTGCCCTAATAGCTACAGAGTCACCAGAGACACCACAACCAGCTGCACAAGCTGGGAGCCTGCTCTGGCCTTATCTCATATAAAGGCACAGTTGACATCACAAGCACATGCACAAGCCAGGTGCCTCCTTCTGCCCTATAACCTACTCAGGCAYCTATGACATCACAAGCACCTGCGGAAGCCAGCTGCATGCTCCTAGCCTACCACGTATGCAGGTACCACAGACATCACATGCTCCTGTGCAAGTCAGGGGCCTGCTCCTGGTCTGAATCCTCCTCAGCCACCAGTGACATCACAAACACTTGAACAAGCCAGGTGCATGTTCCTGCCCAATCAACTACTCACCCACCTATGACATCACAAGCACCTGCACAAGCCAGGGGCCTGCTCCTGGTCTGACACTTACTCAGCCACCAGTGACACCCCAAAGCAGCTGCACAAACCAGGGGATTGCTCCTGACCTATCACCTACTTGGGATGATGAGACATCACAAGCACCTGCACAAGCAAAGGGCCTGCTCCTCCGCTAAAACCTTCTCAGGCACTTATGACCTCAAAAGCACCTGTACAAGCCAGGTGCATGCTCTTGCCATATCATCTACCATGTGTGACATCACAAGCACATGAACAAGCCAAGTGCCTCCTTCTCCCCTATATGAGTAGGTACTCAGCCACCTATGACATTGCAAGCAGATGCAGAAACCAGGAGCTTGCTTCTGCCCTAGAACTACTCAAGCATGTATGACATCACAAGCACCTGCAGAAGCCAGCTGCATACTCCTGCCCAACTCATTACACTTTCCCAACATAACAAGAGCTGACTTTCTGAAATAACTGTTTTCCTAGGAGCTGCATCTGAGCTAAGCCAGATGACAGAGTCTTGCCTGCTGTCAGTCACTGAGGCTGATGACAGGTCACCGAGCAGTTTTGGCAAGGACAGAACAGGATAGATATCTATGTGCCTGTGTGCTGATTGTCTTCTGGTTTTGCAGGTTGTAAGTTTGGCAGGAACTAATGTGCCATTAATGTGATGGTAATAGCAAAACCTATAGGCATCTGGGTAGGGCGTTTTGGATTTTTCATGATTTGCACGAGTACTTGTACAGTTTAATGTTATGTTGAGGTACGGTAGTTATAGTGTCATCACAAGAAAGTCATGGCAAAGAAGATGAGGATGGGGAAGATACTCAAAAGCGTTATAATCTTTGACAGCGGAAACGTGTCATTTACAGTTTATATGAACAGTTTTCCTTCAATGTACTGTTCTTTTCAAAGATTTACAGAGGACATTTTGCTATTCCCATATCAGAACTCAGTGATTTTAAGTTAAAGCTCTCCACTAAAAAAAAAAAAAAGACCAATGTCTGTTTTTTGAAAAAAAAAAAAAAAAAAAAGACCAGTGTCTGCTGGAAAGAAGAGTAATTACACAGACTCAATAGTCTTACTCTTGTAGTTTTCAGTTCTCCTTAAATAGCACGTGTATGTTTTTTCACTTGTGCTGGGCAGGGATTTTAAAAGAAAAAAAAAGAAAAACCCTTGGAACTTCCTCTGAAATTAAAGGTGGGTGAGACACATCATCTTTTCTGCCTCTTCCGCTATCCTGCTTTCTCTTAAACTTGTTTGTATCATTATTCTAAATTCTTTGTTTTCACTAGAGCCAAGAAAACATAAGACGTTTTGTTTGAACCACTTGTCTCCTTTCAGGCGGAGATATCCATGTAGATGTGCCCAGTCACAGAGGCCTTGCTGCAAAAGGACTAATAGGTGGTTGCGTGGTTACTGATGGTTCTCCCTTATCAACAGTGCTGTCAGTCATGTCAGGAAATGATGCTTTGGAGGGGTTTCAGATAGGTGGTAACTACAGAAGAATAGTATGATTATTACTGCGGTGTTCTGAGGGTAGGAGATAAACACAGATTTGGGAGGAGGAGAGGATACTTTTTATTAGCCATTAGATTTTTTACAAGGCAGCATTTGTGGGTCATGAACAAGATGATCATGGAGGTGGTGGCTGAGATTCTGTAATGGAGATTCTTTTGTTCTGGAGTTGAAGCCCAAATCTCCCTCTAAAAATCTTAGTCACGCTACCTAATCTGGAAACATACAGTTTCTTTTCTCAACACTGAAGACAATTCAGTTAGAGGGAGAGCCTGTTTGGAAGTTTTAGCAGTTTGGGGACAGAGGCCAGTTAGGGGCTGGGGCCCTCGGGGGTGGGGGCTGTTTCTGCCCTGTGCCCTTGGCCTGGCGCTCACAGCTGGGAACGGGCTTTCCCAAATCCTGCTGGAAGGAGCCAGATGTGCCCACCCCAGCACAGCCTCAGGGTCTGCTGCCAACCTGCCTTGAAATCAGCTCTTCCCAGCAGGATGTTGCTCAGGAGTCACTTTGAGTGTTGCTGTTCTCCTTCAGGAAGCACAGTACACACCAAGCTCTGCCAGGAGAAGACTTCAAGCAGAGCCGGGGCTGATGGTGACAGTTCCCACCAGCTGTCCAGCTCAGGAAGATGCAGGTAAGATGCCACAGAGGGGGACAGCAAGTGGTTGTCACTTCTCTTGCAGGAACAGGATTTAACAGCAGAAAGGAGGCGGGACAAAAGGCCGATGAGGTCAAAAAGCACATCAAACAGCTGCTGCAGTCACGATGAGAACAGAGGGAGAAGAGAAAGAGATGCAGGTGACCTGGCTGGGACAATGCTTCCGAGGTAACATCTGCCACACAAACACAGAGACAGACAGAGGCTTTGGGAGGTCATGGAGTGGGTGAGGAAAGTGCCTGGGAGGGAGGAGAGCATGGGGAGATGGGAGACAGCGATGGAGATGGAGAGGAAAAAGCCGGGSTGTTGGCAGTGAGGACGGTTCTGCTATGCAAGTGCTTGTGAGTTCACTGGTGGCTGAGGAGCTGATAGGCCTGGAGCAGGCAGGTGTGAGCAGCCATAAGGGCGACTGGTCAGAAGGGGAAATGACTGAGCAGAACATTCTTGTGAGCCCAGGATCTGTGAGCCTGGGGACCACAAGCACCCTTGAAATGTGCAGCTGGCTCCTTTGAAGCACAGCTAGGTACTGAGAATCCAGACACGTCCAGGTCTTCTCTGAAGTGAGACTCTGTTACTTTATTGGTCCGCCTTTGGGCTCATTTTGGGGTCGACTAGGTTTATCCGCCCACCTCAGGGATGGCTGGGTCCCCTCTGGGATCAGTTTGTCCTCCACTCTGGGATGCTTTGGCCCTTTCTGAAATCTGTCTACCTCACTTTATCGCGGTATTATATATCCATATAAGTAATCTATCACAAGTATATCTGCTGCTATTTTGAGGATAACTTCCCTCCCTAATGATAAGTTTGTAGTAACCTGCGATAGTATACACCTACTTGGTTGTTGCTGTTATATTGATTATTGCTAAAAGATTGGTTGTTGCTATACGATTGATAGCTGCTCTTATTGCCTGGTGATTGATTGATACTATATCATTGATTGCTAATAGAAATGGGAAGTAGGTCCATGGCCTGTAGCTCCCCAGGACTCCTCACAGGCATCTCCGAAGTGTTTTGTCCTGCTGTGGAGGGAGCTGAAGTCCTGGGTAGCAGCCCCAGACTCCTCCAATGCAGCTACCTGAAGCGTTTTGTCCATGTTGGAGGCAGGTCCAAGCCCAGTAGCTGCCCAGGACTCCTCCCAGGCAGCTCCAGAATGTTTTGGTCTCCCCTGGAGGTTGCAGATTTTTGCAGGGAGCAGCCCCAGACTCCTCCAAGGAATCCAGTCAAGGAGTTTTCTCAATGCTGGGGCATGGTCCATGCCCTATAGCTTTCTGGGACTCCTCCCAGGCAGCTTTGGAGTTTTTTGGCCTTCCCTGGATATAGCTGAAGTCTCAGGTAGCAGCCCCAGAGTCCTCCTAGTTAGTTACTTGAAGAGCTTTCTTCATATTGAAGGCAGGTCAGTGCCCAATATCTCTCTGGGACTCCTCTCGGGCATCTCCAGGAGTGTTTTGGCTTCATCTGGAGACAGCTGAAGTCATGGGGAGTAGCCCCAAACTCCTCCTAGGTAGTTAATTTAATTGGTTTTTTCCATGTTGGAGGCAGGTCTATGCGTGGCAGCTCCCGAGGATTCCTCCTAGGCATGACTAAGAGTGTATTCACTTCCYCTGGAGATGGCTGAAGTCTTGGGTAGTAGCCCAATAATCCTCCTAGGAATTTTGTTGACAAGCTTTTGTTCATGTTGAAGGCAGGTCCGTGTCTGGTAGCTCCCTGTGACTCTTCCCAGGTATCTCCAGGAGTGTGTTGTCCTCTGCTGGAGAAAGCTGAATTCCCAGGTAGCAGCCCCAAATTCTTCTGCAAATAGCTACCCGAAGAACATTGTGTATGTTGGGGGAAGATCCATGCCCCACAGCTACTTTGGACTCCTCCCAGGCAGCTCCGGAATGTTTTGGCCTTCCCTGGAGACCGCAGAATTTCGCAGGTAGCCACCCCAGACTCCTTGACGGAATCCACCTGAGGTGTTTTATCAATGTTGGAGGCAGGTCCATGCTCTGTACCTTGCTGGGACTCCTCCAAGGCAACTTGGGAGTGTTTTGACCCTCCCTGGAGAGGGCTGAATTTCCTGGGTAGCAGCTGCAGACTTCTCCTCGGTAGTTACCTGAAAAGTTTTCTTCATGTAGGACTCAGGTGCATGCTCGGTAGCTCCCTGGGACTCCTCCCAGGCATCTCCATGACTGTTTTGGTCTCCTCTGGAGATGGATGAATTCTCAGGTAGGAGCCCTAGAGTCTTCAAAGGTAGCTATGCTACTGAGCATTGTGTATGTTGGAGGCAGGTCTGTGCCCTGTAGCTCCCTGGGACCTCTCCCAGGCAGCTCCAGAATGTTTTGGTCTTTTCAGGAGATGGATGAATTCCCCGGTTAGCAGCCCTGGACTCTTCCAATGTCGCTACCCAAGGTGTTTTGTCAATATTGGAGGCAGGTGCATGCTCTGTACCTTGCTGGGACTCCTCCCAGGCAGCTTGGCAGGGGTTTGCCCGTCCCTGGAAACAGCTGAAGTGTTGGGTAAAAGACGCCTACGACTCCTAGGCAGTTACCTGAAGAGTTTTGTTCATGTTGGAGGTAGGTCCATGCCCTGTAGCTCCCYRGGTCTCCTCTCAGGMATCTSCAGGRGYGTTCTGGTTTCTTCTGGAGACYRGGGAATTCCCTGGTAGCAGCCCCAGACTATTCTAAGGTAACTACTTCAACAGCAGTGTGTATGTTGGTGGAAAGTCCATGCCCGATAGCTCCCCAGGACTCCTCCCAGGCGTCTCCAGTGGTGTTTTGGCCTCCGCTGGAGAAGGAGGAATTCCCAGAAGAATACTTCCTACTGGGAAAGTAGCAGCCCCAGACTCCTCCAAGGAAGCTCCCTGAGGCTTTTTGTTGATGTTGGAGGCAGGTCCRTGCCTGGTAGCTGCGCRATACTCCTCCCAGGCACCTCCAGGAGCATTTAGGTTTCGTCTGCAGGCAGGTGAAGTCCCAGGCAGTAGCCCCAGACTTTTCTAGAGTAGCTACCCAAAGAGTATTGTGTATGTTGGGGGAAGGTCYGTGCCTCGTAGCTCTTCTGGACCTCTCGCAGGCAGCTCTGGAATGTTTTGGCATCCCCTRGAGAGCACAGAATTTCACAGGGAGCAGCCCCAGACTACTCCAGGGAAGCTACCCAAGGAGTTTTGTGCACGTTGGAGGCAGGTCCATGCTCTGTACCTTGCTGGTAGTTCTCCCAGGCAGCTTTGGAGTGTTTTGCCCTTCCCTGGAGACAGCTGAAGTCCTGGATAGAAGATGCATATGACTCCTGGATAGCTACCTGAAGAATATTCTTCATGTTGGAGGCGGGTCCATGCCCGGTAGCTCCCTGGGACTCCTCTCAGGCATCCCCAGGAGCATATTGATTTCTCTGGAGACAGGTGAATTCCCAGGTAGCAGCCCCAGACTCTTCTAGAGTAGCTACCTGAGGAGCTTTGTGTATGTTGGGTGCGGGTCCATGCCTGGTAGCTCCCTGGGAATTCTCGCAGTCACCTCCAGGAGTGTGTTGGCCTCCCCTGGGGACAGCTGAATCTTGCAGATAGCAGACCCAGAACTTGCAAGGTTGTTAGTTGAAGAGTTTTCTTAAACTTGACAGCAGGTCCATGCCCGGTAGCTTCCCCAGGACTCCCAAGCCGTTCAAGAATGTTTTGGCCTCCCCTGGAGACAGCTGAATTTCGCAGGTAGCAGACCCAGACCCTACAAGGTTGTTAGTTCAAGAATTTTCTTAAACTTGAAGGTAGGTCCATGCCCGGTAGCTTCCCCAGGACTCCCAAGCCGTTCAAGAATGTTTTGGCCTCCCCTGGAGACAGCTGAATTTCGCAGGTAGCAGACCCAGACCCTACAAGGTTGTTAGTTCAAGAATTTTCTTAAACTTGAAGGTAGGTCCATGCCCGGTAGCTTCCCCGGGACTCAGTGTGACAGATGCACTCGACCCCTTAACCAGACTGGTGGTGGTTTGGTGCAGGCTCCGGAAGAGGTAAAGGCCTGAGCCGTTGCCGGGCTGTGAACTCCCCTAGTTCAATCTGTTCTCTGAAAACCTCCAAAGGAGCCGAGTGGTACGGTGAGCATCGATGCATATGAGCTTGGAACACCGATCATGTGATTAACGCATGAATAGCGGGTGACTTTTCCAAGACTCATTTATCAAGGAACAAAGTAAGTTGTGAGTATGTGGAGTCTCATGCATACCTTTTCCATTGCATGTAATTTGACTACGAGCCAACCACTTTATCCCATAAATATGACAGCCTAGGTGAGCCTTCTTTGAGCTCTCCCTGCCAGGCAGCATGGCTGCATGGCGGTGATCTCCCCTTGAGCTGGGACACCTCTCAAGGTTGTTTCTCGAGGCAGAGAGACCTTTCACCAACAGCACATCTTTGGTAAGCGACTGATATTGCACATAACCTTGTAGTATGGTAACTTTGATTTTGTCTTGGGAACAGTGATTGCATGCTGAATTGATGCTAATGAAACATTACATAAATTTTGCATGTATAATCCCTTAGACATAAACCATTGACCAAGTCTGACACTAGGTTTGGACCTAGCCGCACCTAGACTCCTCTCTGAGAAGGAGTTTAGAAAGCAAGGGGGTCCACTCTGAACCTCATGACTCAACGGGAGGGTCCTCCTTATCCTTTTGCATCCCCAGTCTCTCTGTGAACCATTCCAACTTGAGTGTAAATCAATTTTCCTTTGTATGTTTCTCCCATGCAGTAATTAATAGAGTGAACCTTGCCATCGAACTCTGTTAAGTCACACTTTTAAAACACCATATTAAAACCACTTTTGCTAATACCTTTGACGGTGATTCTTTAAGTGATCTAAATCACTCCTCCACGACAAATTGGCATAGTCGGCAGGATGGCAAGTAATATCAGTGATTACTTACGGGAGCATGGAATAAGTGCGACTCCCAAATTCTCAGAAGAATGAGCTCATGATGACTGGGATGATTGGAAAGCTGTGGAAGAACAACTAGAGGTGGCCAGGGGGCATATAAAGGATGGAAAAGGGAAAGGAATTATTTGCAAAATGCTAGGTACCTATTTAGAAGCTGGTTATCAGTATAGGAAGATGTCCTGGTTCTGGCTGGGACAGAGTTAACTTTCTTCCCAGTAGCTGGGGGAAGGTGTGCTGTGTTTTGGGTTTGGTATAATAGGAGCGTTGATGGCCCACTGATGTTTTGTGTGCTGCTGGGTGGTGCTTGCACCTGGCACTTTTCGGCCTCCCATGCCCTGCCAGGTGCATGGGAAGCTGGCGGGGGGAGCATAGCCGGGG
>JAYKAV010000684.1:24659-52364 GCA_035582835.1 Phoebastria nigripes | reverse complement strand
TGAAGGCATGCTGGCTGTCTCGAATCACCTCCCTGTCCTTCATGTGCCTTAGCATAGCTTCCAGGAGGATCTGTTCCATGATCTTCCCAGGCACAGAGGTGAGACTGACTGGCCTGTAGTCCCCTGGGTCTTCCTTTTTCCCCTTTTTAAAAATGGGGGTTACGTTTCCTCTTTTCCAGTCAGTGGGAACTTCACCGGACTGCCACGACTTCTCAGATACGATGGATAGTGGCTTAGCAACTTCATCCACCAGTCCCTTCAGGACCTGCGGATGGATCTCATTGTGTCCCATGGACTTGTGCACCTTCAGGCTCCTTRGATGGTCTCGAACCTGATCTTCTCCTACAGTGGGTGGCTCTTCATTCTCCCAGTCCCCTGCCTTTGCCTTCTGCGGCTTGGGCGGTGAGGCTCGAGCACTTGCCGGTGAAGAAGGAGGCAAAAAAGTCATTGAGTACCTCCGCCTTCTCTGTATCCCGGGTAACCGGGTCTCCTGTTTTGTTCCGGAGAGGGCCCACATTTCCCTAGAAATAGATGGGAGAGTGAAGAATTGGCCTGGTCCTGCACTGCTTCAGTCCTAGAGGAATCCTTTGTGGAAGTAATAATTTTCTGACCAGCTCATGTCAAATGCAAAACATCCCAGCTAATGATATGGCCTGTGTTTCAGATTCCTTCATTACTATCTTTTGATTCCTGTGTTTATGCCATGTTCATTCCCCCACAGATATTTATTTTGAGGGCTGGAATGAGAATTCTAAGAATTTCCATGACAGGAACACCTCATTGCTATCATAAGGTGTGTCCAAAGTGCTGGAGACTTCCCTTGCAGGCTGGGGACATTGGCCTATGGAACTCCTGTGGGATTGTTTTCAGCCCAATTGGCACGGAAGGCCAAGCTCCTCCCAGCACTGAAATCCTTGACCAGACATCCAAGGATTCCCATGTATGAGGAAGGCTGCTGCTTTACCTGCAGAACTGCTCCTTCAGAAGACGTGCCCTCACCTGGGCACTGGTAGGACAAAAGTACACATCAGGGAATTCATCAGAGACTGGCCCTGAGGCCCAAGGAATGCAGGGCTTTCCTCCTGGGGCATGGGGCTGCCAATTCCTGAAAGGTCCTCACCTGCTCCCATTGCTCTGTTGCACAGGACTGGCACCCTGATGCCTGTCAATGCCCCTGTGGTCTGACTCAGCCTAGTTGTATCTGGGCCTTTCTGACAGAGCCATAAGGGGAGCAGCAAGCACTGCCTGGGACGTGGCCATAAGGCCTGGACCATTGCAGACTAACTTCTGCTTTTCTTTCCCCATCATTCTGTTCCTTGCTCTCTCTCTCCCTCCATTCAGTTTTCTCTGCCTCTCTCTTCTGATCCACTTGGGCCAACATTTCACAGCTGTGTCCCTGAGGGAGTTCTCTCCTCTACTGCTGTCAAAATTTCTGCCCTGGCAACACAAATTCAGTGAATATTTTGAAGGCGCAGCTGCTCTCATCCTATTAACATTAATAGGCAGTCCCACTCTCTCTTCTGGCTGGCACATACAATGAAGCATGCTGTGGCCACTGATTTCTTCTTGTATGTCAAAACTGCCAAAGACCCCTCTTTCCTCTATTCTGGCTTTGATTTGTGGATACTGGGACCCAGGAACCATCCTGGATGACAGGAGATTGGAAGCAGGATGCAACTTTCTCAGCTGCTCTGTGGGTCCCAGCGCAAGGGCCAGACACAACAGGCTGTTTCTTGGGATCTTTGAGCAACAAGACAGCAGGAATCTGGGAGCAGGGCACAATACAGTTGTCCTCTAGGGGCATCCTAGCATGAGGTGGTGGTCATTATTACACTGTGGGACCACACTGAGCAGAGAACTGAGAGCTTGTGCCCTCACCACCTTGCTATTCCCAGCCCTTTTGTTCTTGCTGAAGAGCAAGGAACAGGAAGCCTTCTTCCACAAGAACTTACATCACACCTCTAGGTTTGCTTCCTGGAGTCTTTCCTTGCACTGTTGCTGTCTCTCACTTTCTTCCAGGCACCATGGACCAGACCACTGTCACCCAGAAAAAGGGCCTAGTCACGGTGGGAGAGAGACACCTTGCAGACCACCCACACCTACCAGAGCTCTTTCACACTATGATCTGGTACCAGCAGAGGAGAGGACAAGTTCCCTCCAGTTGTTGTCATATCAGGCAGCAACTGGCTCCAAGGACAGCAGCCCATTCACCACATTGCCAAACGCCACAGTGAAATTCAGCCTCCTCTGCTAGAGGAAGTCAAGGTCTCCTCGTACCTCTGTGCTATGCATTACATCCTGGTGCTGGGAGCTTCCTTGGCTGTGCAAAAATCTATCTGAGGGAGCAGGTGTCTCAAGGCTGAGCTCTAGGGAATTGGCCCTTAGCTCTCCCCTGGCGGTGTTACTTCCCCTATTTACCCAGGAATCTCCAGTTAGAGATCCCTTTTCACATGCAGAAAAGAACTCGCAGAGGCAATCAGCTCTGGTGCAGGMACGTCCTGCAATGTAGCGGTGGATCGTGGTGTACAGGGGGGTTTCCTGAGCCTGGGAACCCACAGGGTAGTGCAGAGACCTGCCAGGAGCCGGCAGCTCTCACGAGGGCGGCTGATGAGGCAACTCTCTTCTGAGAGGTACGGAGGCACCCATTTGCCAACCGGACGCACTCTCTAGAGAGGTGTGCTGCTTACTGGGGGCTCGCATCAGGGATGTCACCGAGAGGCTACCAAGCCTCGTACAGTCCACTGACTATTATCTGCTGCTGCTGCTTCACATGGGCACCAGTGATACAACTAGGAGCAGTCTGAGGAGTATCAAGAAGGATTGCAGAGCCCTGCGAGTGGCGGTAAAGGACTCTGGAGTGCAGGTAGTTTTTTCATCAATCCTGCCAGTCAAAAGGAAGGGGTTTGAAAGGGCCAGTTGAATCTGGCGAGTCAACAAATGGTTACGGGACTGGTGCCACAGCCAGGGGTTCGGCTACTTAGACCATGGGACTTGCTTTGAGAAACCTGGCCTACTTGGGGCTGATGGGGTCCATCTGTCAGAGAAGGGGAAGAGCATCTTTGGTGATAGGTTTGCCAAGCTGGTGAAGAGGGCTTTAAACTAGAGATGCTGGGGGAGGGGAACCTCAATCCATCCCACTCCTACCACTTTGATGCCAGGGCCAGCAATAGTTGCCCAGAGCCTGGAGAAGGATCACAGGTCAGCAGGAGAGCACCTGGAGAGCAGCACAAAGGAACTCCAGCCAGTAAGACAGCTTCATCGGGGGGCCAACTTAAATGCCTCTATGCAAACGCACGTAGCATGGGGAATAAACAAGAGGAGTTAGAGACATGCGCACGCCTGCAGGGCTATGACCTTATTGGCATCATGGAGGCATGGTGGGAGGGCTCCTATGATTGGAGCATTGGAATGGAGTGATACAGGCTCTTTAGGAAGGACAGGCAGGGGAGACGAGGAGGGGGTGTCACCCTCTAAGTCAATGACCAGCTGGAGTGCATGGAGCTCTGCCTGGGGATGGATGAGGAGCTGACTGACAGCTTATGGGTCAGGATTAAAGGGAAGGCAGGGACAGGTGACATTACGGTGGGGGTCTGCTACAGGCCAGCCGACCAGGAAGACCGAGTGGATGAGGCCCTCTATAGACAGATAGGAGCAGCCTCATGCTCACAAGCCCTGGTTCTCATGGGGGACTTCAACCACTCCAATATGTCTTGGAGGGACAACACAGCAGGGCGTAAGCAATCCGGGAGGTTCCTGGAATGCCTCAATGATAACTTCCTTCTCCAAGTGGTAGAGGAGCCAACAAGGAGAGGTGCTATGCTGCACCTTGTTCTCACCAACAAGGAGGGGCTGGTGGAGAATATGAAGCTCAAGGGCAGCCTTGGCTGCAGTGACCATGAAATGGTGGAGTTCAAGATCCTTAGGGGACCGAGGAGGGCACACAGCAAGCTCACTACCCTGGGCTTCAGGAGAGCAGGTTTTGGCCTCTTCAGGGATCTGCTTGGTAGAGTGCCATGGGACAAAGCCCTGGAGGGAAGAGGGGCCCGAGAAAGCTCGTTAATATTCAAGGATCACCTCCTCCAAGCTCAGGATTGATGCATCCCATCAAAGAGGAAATAGGGCAAAAACGCCAGGAGGCCTGCTTGGATGAACAAGGAGCTCCTGGACACACTCAAACACAAAAAGGAAGCCTACAGAGGGTGGAAGCAAGGACAGGTAGCCTGGGAGGAATATAGAGAAATTGTCCGAGCCGCCAGGGATCAGGTTAGGAAAGCTAAAGCCCTGATAGAATTAAATCTGGCCAGGGACATCAAGGGCAAAAAGAAAAGCTTCTACAGGTATGTCAGGGATAAAAGGAAGACTAGGGAAAATGTGGGCCCTCTCCAGAACAAAACGGGAGAGCTGGTTACCCGGGATACAGAGAAGGCGGAGGTACTTAATGAATTTTTTGCCTCCTTCTTCACCGGCAAGTGCTCGAGCCTCACCGCCCAAGCCGCAGAAGGCAAAGGCAGGGGACTGGGAGAATGAAGAGCCACCCACTGTAGGAGAAGATCAGGTTCGAGACCATCYAAGGAGCCTGAAGGTGCACAAGTCCATGGGACACAATGAGATCCATCCGCAGGTCCTGAAGGGACTGGTGGATGAAGTTGCTAAGCCACTATCCATCGTATCTGAGAAGTCGTGGCAGTCCGGTGAAGTTCCCACTGACTGGAAAAGAGGAAACRTAACCCCCATTTTTAAAAAGGGGAAAAAGGAAGACCCAGGGGACTACAGGTCAGTCAGTCTCACCTCTGTGCCTGGGAAGATCATGGAACAGATCCTCCTGGAAGCTATGCTAAGGCACATKRAGGACAGGGAGGTGATTCGAGACAGCCAGCATGCCTTCACCAAGGGCAAGTCCTGCCTGACCAACCTAGTGGCCTTCGATGAGGGAGTGACTACATCAGTGGACATGGGAAGGGCTACAGATGTCATCTATCTGGACCTCTGTAAGGCCTTCGACACGGTCTCCCACAATATCCTTCTCTCTAAACTGGAGAGGTATGGATTTGGTGGGTGGACTGTCCTGTGGATGAGGAATTGGTTGGCTGGTTGCATCTGGAGGGTAGTGGTCAATGGCTCAATGTCCAGATGGAGATCGTTGACAAATGGTGTCCCACAGGGGTCCGTATTGGGACCGGTACTGTTTAATATCTTCATCAATGACATAGACAGTGGGATCGAGTGCAACCTCAGCAAGTTTGCAGATGACACCAAGCTGAGTGGTGCAGTCGACACGCCTGAGGGATGGGATGTCATCCAGAGGGACCTAGACAAGCTTAAGAAGTGGGCCCAGGTGAACCTCATGATTTTCAACAAGGCCAAATGCAGGGTCCTACACCTGGGTTGGGGCACCCCCCGGTATCAATACAGGCTGGGCGATGAAGGAATTGAGAGCAGCCCTGCCAAGAAGGACTTGGGGGTACTGGTGGATGAAAAGCTGGACATGAGCCGGCAATGTGCGCTCACAGCCCAGAAGGCCAACTGTATCCTGGGCTGCATCAAAAGAAGCATGGCCAGCAGGCCGAGAGAGGTGATTCTGCCCCTCTGCTCTGCTCAGGTGAGACCCTACCTGGAGTATTGCGTCCAGCTCTGGAACCCTCAACATAAGAAAGACAAGGACCTGTTGGAGCGGGTCCAGAGAAGGGCCACAAAAATGGTCAGGGGGATGGAACACCTCTCCTATGAAGAAAGGCTGAAAGAGTTGGGGTTGTTCAGCCTGGAGAAGAGAAGGCTTTGGGGAGACCTTATTGCAGCCTATCAGTGCTTAAAGGGGGCTTATAAGAAAGATGGCAGCAAACTTTTTAGCAGGGCCTGCAGCGACAGGACAAGGGGGAATGGCTTTAAACTAAAAGAGGGTAGATTTAGAGTAGATATAAGGAAGAAATTTTTTACAATGAGGGTGGTGAAACACTGGCAGTTTGCCCAGAGAGGTGGTAGATGCCCCAGCCCTGGAAACATTCAAGGTCAGGTTGGACAGGGCTCTGAGCAACCTGATCTAGTTGAAGATGTCCCTGCTCACAGCAGGGGGATTGGACTAGATGACCTTTAAAGGTCCCTTCCAACCCAAACTATTCTGTGATTCTATGATGAACTTGATGAATCTCTGTGAATAGATCACAGAATCCGCCCAGATGGGGCATTTCTGAAGAATCTAAGGCATGCTGCTTCAGTGGAAACTGGGGCCCTGAGACCAAGAAGGGGAAATCACCTGGGGTGCGAAGGAGATTTTATGTGTGTTTGCTCACCCCTGTGACCATCTGCATAAATTTGCCCCCACTCTGTGTGAGCTGACCACAGGAGGGCATTTGGGTGAAAAATGCAGCAGTTTTTCTTCCTGATAGTTTTGTAGGTCAAGATCAGGAATGAGTCATGATCCAGGCTCTCACTGAACAGGAGATCTTGCTGTAAGTGACTCTGGCTGAGGCTGGAATGCAGCCTTCTTTTGGCAGTCTGTCATGGTTTAACCACACAGCCACTCGCTCACTCGCCCTCCAGTGGGATGCAGGAGAGAAGAGTGAGAAAACTCATGGGTTGAGATAAAGACAGTTTAATAGGTAAAGCAAAAGCTGCATGCACAAGCAAAACAAAATAAGGAATTCATTCACTGCTTCCCATCCGCAGGCAGGTGTTCAACCGTCTCCAGGAAAGCAGGCCTCCATCACGTGTGACGGTTACTTGGGAAGAGAAACGCCATAACTCCGAACATCCCCCCCACTTACTCCTTCTTCCCCTAGCTTTTATTCCTGAGCATGACATCATACGGTATGGAATATCCCTTTGGTCAGTTGGGGTCAGCTGTCCCAGCTGTGTCCTCTCCCAACTTCTTGTACACCCCCAGCCTACTTGCTGGTGGGGCAGTCTGAGAAACAGAAAAGGCCTTGACGCTGTGTAAGCAGTGCTCAGCAATAACTAAAATATCCCTGTATTATCTACACTGCTTTCAGCACAAATCCAAAACATAGGCCCGTACCAGCTACTATGAAGAAACCTAACTCTATCCTAGCCAAAACCAATACATTCTCCACCCCTTATTCCATACCATTTACATCATGCTCAGGTCCCACACTATCCAACACATCCTCATTAACCACCACCCGCTCTTCCCATCCTTTGATATATACACAGATATCATTCGCTTAGTCTATGGACCACCCCTGTATAATGTCTGTAAAATGTCTGTAAATGTCCATTGAGTTCATTTAGTCCATGACTTTGGGCTCCATCTGTTACAGTGGTCACTCGGGACAGGAGAGGTGGTATGTTGCATGGAGTTACTGGGCACCAAAGCCAGCTCAAGCTGGGCCATGGCTGCACTTGCACTGCTTCTTGTGAGGCTTGTACTCCATTGGTTCAAGTGGTTCCTACTGTAGTACTTCCTGTAACAGTCCCATAACTCAAATCATGGGTTACAACAATTTAAAGGTATATCTGTTACAATGTCCACCCCTGGTACCTTTGGACCAGATGACAGAGTTTAACATTGGAATGAATTCCTCTCCTTGCCCCTGCTTTGGCATGGACTTATCGACAGACCACAGTCCTGTAGGGGTGTACCTGCTGCAGTGTGGCCTTATCTATGAACCACAGWCTCTTAAGGGGTATACTTGCTGCAGCATAGACTTATCCACAGCCACAGATGCTTTGAGGTGTTCCAGCATGGCATCATGCACAGCCACTTATGCTTCAAGGTGTACCTGCTGCGGCATGAACTTATCCACAGCCACAGATACTTCAAGGTGTACCTTCTCCAGCATGGACTTATCCTTGGGCCACAATCCCTTCAGAGGTATACCTGCTGCAGCACTGACATAACCACAGCCACAGATGCTTCGGGGTGTTCTGCTCCCACGTGGACTCATCCACAGGTCACAGTCCCTTTGACCTGAGGGCAAGAGGGTACCTAGTAGCAGAGCAATGGAGATGGTGTGAGGGGAATCTCACCTGGTCAGATGGGCCCTGGTGTGCCTGAGCCCCTATTTCAAACACAACAGCATCTTCAGGAGTTCCTTGTCTGCACCCATGGGATCATGGATGCTTCAGGGGTGCCAGCATTTTAATCATAACCTTGAGATGAGGGGGGAGGTCTAGAAAGAAATTTTCAAGTATTATAGGAAAGAATACCTAGATGTGGACATTAATAGTGAAGCCATATGACCTTACCACAAACTCAGTGGACATGAACAACAGAAGTGAGCCAGATGCAGTGACATGAACATGAACAACAGAAGTGAGCCCATGACTTGAATCTGTTGTGTAATCTGTGTGGAGACAGAGGGTTATGGGACCCTGGAAAGCTCAACCTCCTGTGATGCCCGTACAACCCCATACCCTGTTGCCATCAGCTCAGCACTGACAATAAACTGTGGAGTAATGTTGCAAAATTGGGAATTCCTGCATGGGTTTGTAGTGAGCATATATTTTGGGTTTCCAAAGACTGTATACCACAGCTCACAAGGGTTACTGGGTGTCTGTCTAGTGCCTTAGGACCTGGGGACTTGTGGGTTTGATTTTTGGCTACTGAATCACTAATGTAACGGTTGAGCTAATCCCAATCTGCCAAATCCAAATTCAGAGAAAAAACATCTAATGCTGGCCATGTTACCTCTTCTAAATTAACCAAATGGAACATTTTTTGATAAAGTTTGGACTCAGCCTGCAGCCCCTGACCACAGGTTGATTTCCTGGTGGTGTGGACAGACAGGAGACATTGGATGTGCACATCTCCAGGCTCACCTCTAGGAACCGCTCCTGCCCTTGGCCTTGAATGTGTTGTGGAGTGAGGCACAGGTCTACCAAGGAAAGGCACAGTTTTGAAAAAGGGTAGATAGGAAGGACACAGCAGAATGGGAACCTCTGGCAACCTTGTGCCCCAGAGAGGGTCATTATCTCTTTGCCCTTGGGCAGTGAGAGACTACTTGCTGTCCACAGGATAGGCCACCATATAGATGAGGGACCTCCATGCAGAGGAAAAGACTTTCTGGCTTGGTTTCAACTTCCTGCCTGGGGTAAGTGGATTTCCACAGCCCCAGACCTAGATAGCTACTGTCTTCCCTCTGAGACTCCTCCAGCTCAATTACTCTGATGTTCTGGGGCTGTTGTTCCAACCAGTGCCCAGGAACATTAGTCAAAGCTAGTGAGACCACTTTCAAACCTAGAGCTGCCGCAGAGAGACAGCTCACAGATGCTGCTGAGTGCAGAAGCATGTCCCACTGTAACCACCACATATCAAGGTGAGGTAGGGGGATCTACTCTCACACAGAGCCTTTCAGGATCAGAACTGAGTCCTGGCATTGATGAGGCCTTAGAGGGCCTGTTCCCAAGGAAAGCTACTCTATACTTGGGGAACATCAGGTACCACAGAGCAGCTGTGGGAGTTTGGGAGGTGGTTGTGGTCCTGGATCTGCCCTGACCCATGGGGGTGTTGGGTTCACATGGAATCGGGACTTGAGTGTGTGGTTTGCTGTGGCCTGGCCAAAACTAACTTGTGAATCACCTCAGCCCTGCCTGTCTGTGCAACATCTGGGTGAAGCTAGTCGCTGCACCAGGTGATCATGGTGTTGCATGGGGACCTTGTCCCTACTATCTGTGCCCATGGGAGCTGGCCATGCTCCTACTTGGTGGCTGTTCCTGAGGCTATTCATCCAATCCCATTCCTGCTGTCCTTCAGGGCAATCTTTTCTCTGAGCCTCCTACTCCTCAGAGCAGGAGGAACTGTCTTCCCAACAGCTTGTGTAGCTGCTGACCTACTCCATGGCCTCCTGCAGGCCCCCAGCTCCCCACTAGAGGTCAGCAGAAGACAGGCTTGCCATCTGCAGGACATACTCCAAGCCTGAGGAGGCATTTCTGGGCAGAGATGTAGCAAGGCAGTCCCAGGTGACCACTGTCATTTGGGCAGCTGGCAACATCTTCCTCAGGTCCAAGGGACACTGCACAAAGCTTCCCAGTGCAGTGTGACCCAACCCCTCCTTCCTCTCAGAATAGTGAAGGGTGCCCATGTGTCCTTATGTCATGCTGATTTGACCAGAGCAATGCCTTTGTCCCTGGGTAGCTTGTGAGAACATCCTGAGAGGGAAGGACCACACAGAGGCTCAGGCTGGGTTGCAGCAGAATTTCAATGATTTAAAAGACATAAATGAGGTAAACAAGTGGAGACTCTGATGCAGGGAGCACCAGATCATCCAACAGTCCGTGCCCTGAGGCCAGGGTGGAGCTTCCAAAAGGTGTCCAACTGCCTACACCACAAAGGGAGGGGGGCAGCAGATCCCTCCAGGGCTGGCTTTGAAAAAACCCATGGCCCTGGGGAGCAGAAGACAACAGAGAAAAGAGAGAGAACAAAGAGAGTGAAGCAGGCAAGTTATACATGGGCCATGTTTTCAGAGAGCCCAGGCGCACCTCTTCCTGCCTTCCTTTGCAGGTGGAGCCGTGGATGCTCAGCCCCTCTGAAAGCGATGGCCAGGATCTCCGTGCTCAGTCCATTACCGTCTTCTGGGTTCCTGGGGGTCCTTCTGTGGGGCCGCCTGCGGCAGCTCTAGCAGGGCAGGCATGGTCTCCCGCAGTAGCGGCTGTAAATGCCAGAGAGGTCACAGCACCCGGAGTTGATGGGCACTCCCTGGCAGCTGAGGATGCTGCCAACGGCAGCGGAGGTGGAGGATCCCACAACGGTGTTCTGTGGGTAGGAGCTGAGGATGGGGCCGGGCAGGGTCACCACCACGGGGGAGGGCTCGATGACGACGGTGGAGTTCTGGCACTGCCTGACACAGGGCTCGTTGCAGCTGTTGGCCAGCGGGGTCGGGCCGCAGGGCTGGCAGGGCGGGCAGGGCAGGCACGGGTTGCAGCWGGACATGTCGTGGGGCTGGAGGTGYACCTGGGAGAGAGRGCAGGGAGGAGCACGGGGGCACGTGAGGAGCAGCCTGTCCGCCCACCACGAGGGAGCCAAGGCACGTGCTGGGCGGGGAGCTGGAGGCTGTGCAGGGAGGCGCACGCGCCTCTCTGCCTGTCGCCCCGGGCACCGTGCAAAGAGAGCCAGGCCCAGGAAAGCTCTTTCCCAGACAAGAGCCCAAGAGTCCCCTCAGCCCAGACCCAGCCCCTCTCCACGCCAGACCTTCTCCCCGCTTCCCCTCCCAGGACAGGCAGCCCCAAGCCCCAGCATAGGACAGAGCAGGTATTATCTGACATGTCCACTGAGACATGGCTTCATTCTGTAGGAGCAGAACGAGAAGGGACTTCAGACTCACCTGGTTCCCAAGGAGAAGAAGGAGGGTGAAGTGGATGAGAGACCAAGGACTTGCATTGGCTTTTATACTGGTCCTGCACTGCCCCAGGCCCAGAGGTAACCCTAGAAGGATTAATAATTTTCTGACAAGCTGTTCTGAAATGTAAGACATCCCAGCTAATGATACGGGCTGTGTTTTGGTTTCCTGCACGGCTGCCTTTTCATTTCCTTGTTTATGCCATGCTCATCCCCTCATGGATGTTTGTTTCGTGTGTTGGAATGAGAGTTCCTAAAATTTCTGGGGCAGGAACATGTCATTGTGGGCTGAACACTCACACCAATTGCTGGAGGGGTCCTGTACAGACTAGGGACATTGGCCTGGGGCACTCCTGGGGGGTTGTTTTTAGCCCTGTTGGCAGGAAAGACCAAGCTCCTCTCAGCCCTGCAGTCCTTGACCAGACACCCAAGGGCTCCCATAAGTGAGGATGTGCCATGTTGTTTTCTCTCTCTCCCTCCCAGCCCTTTCTGATTGTTACTTGTCTTTCTCTTCCCAGGCAGGTGGAACTGCACTGCTGAGTTTCAACATTTGTCCTTCTAACACCAATCTTGGGAGAGATTTCCCAGGCTGCTTGGCTTCCTTCACTCTCTAGGCCATGTCTGGGCATTCCCAGCCAATCCATGTTTTGGGCCTTGAGGTGTCCTGGGGTGCTCCAGCCCTGCCAGGGTTGTGCCTAATCCGCAGGTGGTCATGTGTAGGCATTTTTGCTTGATGGGTGCACTTATGTGTATGATAAATTTCTTTGAATGCATGGTGTGGACAAATTTGCACTCAATTTCATACAGGTGAGCATGAACATGTCTGTTTGTACATACCTGGCTCTCATCACCACAAAATGTGGAGGTCATGACAGGGACCCTTTCCACTTCTCTGTCCATGAGCACCACAGAGCTGCAGGTTCCCCAGGCCAGAAAGGGCCTAACTTCAGCAGAGGAGTGACAGCTCCCAGGTTGAGAGGTGACCCAGCAGCAGGCACTGAGATACAGCTCCTGTTTCCTGTGCACTTTGTTTCCTGACGCTTGGAAGATCATGCTCTGCTACTGCAGATATCAGAGACCAAAAAGGACTGTTTCACTCCAGTTTGGAAATTCTGTATAATGCAACATACCAACAGTTGGAGTTCCTCAGCACTGCCTGTCCCTGCAGGCTAGGTTGCCTCTCCCCTCCTCAGTGTTAAGGAGCTCAAAAGAACATTAGCTTTGTGTCCAGTGAGAAATGCAGAGAAATCCTGTCCACCTTGTGCAGGGAAACCTGCAGAGTGGATCTGCATCCAGTGCTGTGTTGGTGGTGACAAGAGCTTAAGCTACACAGAGCAAGCAAGGCAGGACAGATGGAGACCATGGCCAACCAGGTAGCAGAGGGAGGCAGTCAAGGTGGGGAAGGCTGGAAGTTGGTGACTTCTGGCAATAGAAAAAAGGCACCTGCTCCACCTGCAGACTTCAACTTCAGAACAGGTGCTGTCGCCTGAGAACTGGTGAGGACAAAAAGATGCATTAGGGAGTTTATCAGAGGGAGCTGTGCTCAAATAATTTTTCCTCCATGAAGGAGAAAAGACCTGTGACATCTTTAGGAGACTCCCTCTCTTAGGARTCTTAAGCAGCAGTCTGCTAACCTGACCTGATATCTCAGGGGGTTTCTTGTTTGCCAGAGGGCAGATGCAATATGTTGCAGAGGCACTGTCGAGCTTGTCCTGCCTTTGGAGCATTACGCTTTGCTGCTCTTTGATGAGGGCACCAATGATAATGCCCAAAGTGTTTCTAGAGTGACTACAGAGTTCTGGGGTGAAGTAAGGGTGTGAGGGCCCAAATTGGAAAGGCTTGAATAGAAAAGAACTCATCCAGTGGATCAACACCTGGCTGCATGCTTTGTGTTGCAGGCAGAACTTCAGTTTTGATTGCCAGAGAACTGTCCTTGATGAATGAGGACCACTGATCAAGGATGGGAAATATTTGACAAAGTCGTGCAACAGAGTCTTTGCAGTCAGGCATGCTAACAAATAGAGAAGAACTCTGAAGTAGGTATGGCAGGGGAGGTTTACCATAAAGGAAAGAGAGGTGAGAGCATAAGGGGTAGAAGAGATAGCCAAAAAGCTATGCCCATGCTCTAATTCTGGTAGTGTCCTAGTCTTAGTTTTAAAACATACTGTTTTTAAATGAAAAGGGGACAACCAATCTGTTCCTCCCCACACTATAGCAGTTGAGCACATCACAATGAACTGTTGCCCAAGAAGTTATTTCAGTTGAGAGATGCCCCCCACCCCCAACAACTCACAGATTTGTTCTGCTAGTTCGCTTTTACCTCTGAGGGATAGTGAAGGTGACAGAGGGGTTTATGTGACTGTTTGTGCTACTCAGCTGTGGGGGACACAATGTGGGTCATTCTGTGTGATGGCAGATGTTCTGTACTCTCTGCAGACAAGTACCACTTGTAAATTGAATACTGAGAAGTCATGTTTAGGACTGTGCTAGTCCTAGTTATATGCCCTTTCACAGCCTCAGAATATGGCTGATGGCTTCCTGCCAAGACACATGTTGGTGCATAGAAATGCTCCTTACACAGACACAACACCCAGGAAACTTTTCCATCTAAAACGTGGGTAGTATTCATGACTTACTCCCTTGAGCTCACATCTTAGGCCTGCATTCCCAGACAAGCTACCTAAAAACTTTTTCAGGTACAACAGATCAGCCTGTATGTCTGCACTCACTAGAGTGGGTTTCTTCACATTAAGATATGTAAGATACAGCCATGTCCTGTGCTCCTTTCATGTTCAGTGGATCTGGTTAATCTGGGGAGGGATTCTAGGCGGGCTAGCACAGCTCAGTCCACAAAAACAGGAGACACCTTCTGTTGCAGAGGTCTGAGCTCCTGCCTGCCCATGCAGAGCCTGAAAAACACTCACAGGAGCTCTTGCGGAATGCAAGGAATAATTCCAGAGAGGGATGTAACTGATCTCCCCTGCCCAGGGCACAGGGCTAGCCAAGCTCTGGCCTTGGTGTTCATGGAACTGCAGCAGGTAGCCTGGAAATCTCTGCTCTGGGGAGTTTTGGATGCTTCCCATCCTTGCCATGTCCCCAGAGGATCAAAGACAATGAATGCTAAGCAGCAACTTCCGACCTCCTTCCTTAGATGCAGTGTGGATTCCTCTCCCTGCACCCTGGTACCTTTCCAAGGGGATGGGTGGAACCTCACCAGGTGACTCCTTTTGTGTTGCTGGGTCTGGCTGTGAACAAGACAAAGAGGGACAACTCACCCAGGTTTGGCTGAGAATTGTCCCTCATTGTCCTATTCTCAGCCATCTGCCTCCTGATCCTGGCTAGGAATACCTTGACCAACCTGGGGCAGGATGATGCAGCCACTTGCAGCAGGGCAGCAAATGCACCCATGGGGTAGAGCTCTAGGTGTGGAGAGAGATATTCCCCTGTGCAAGTGTGGGTGGGAACATCTGGGAGCTCTCACCAGGACTCTGTGCCCTTCCCCACAGCTCCCCTGTCCTGCCTGTGTCTGGCAAAGTGTGAGGATGGTATCAAGCCCTGCCTGTCCTTGCCTTGGAGCTGCCAGGGGAGATGTGCTCTGTGGGCTGCCTGGACAAGCAAGGCCTCTCCAGGGCCAGGCAGCAGGTGGGTTGGGGAGATCATGTCCCAGGTCTGGTCCATACCAGGAAGGTGGGCAGCAGCAGCAGAAGCCCCACCATAGTTCTGAGTCCCATGGGCAATGGCAAGCTCAAGGTGAAGCAGGGAGGCAGCTCCATCTTCTCTGTCAGCACCCAGTGGATAGCTGTAGACAGCAGTTACGTCTTCCCATAGCCTTCCTGAGGCTGATCAAACCCAGTCCTCTCAGCCACTTCTCATGTAAGGGTATGTGGAATGGGAGAGTCTCTGTTTCATTAATGTTACCTGATCAAGGACCTTTCTAGTGCAAGTGGGATAATACATAAAGGGGGATGCAGTAACCAAAATCACAAGGAGACACAAACTTGATAGACAAGGGATAACAATAACCAATCCTAAAAGTCTCCAACAGCTAATTAATGGGCCCTTAAAAAAATACAGGCATAGCTTTGGAGAAGGGCCACTTGGACTTTGTAACTGATAAGAAGGGGGAAATGAGACGAACATGAGGATTTGGGAAATTCAAGGAGGGCCTGTGGGACTAGGGAAAAATTACTAAGGAATGTTTAGGGAAAGGCAATAAGAAATAGAGATGGGGGTATAAAAAGGGCTTGTTGGATGTAAGCAGTTGCCAGTCAGTACGCTTGTCTAACTGAGCCCTGCCCTTGATCACTGCATTCTGTCCTATGTTCTGATTAAATCTTCCTTAACAGTCTTTCCATGTAATTTCACTCTCCATGTGTGTGTGAATGCTGTAAGGACTGGATGCCAGCAACTGAAGGGACCGAAGGGAGTGAAATGAGGTCAGCAACTGGAGTCATACCAGAGTGAAGGCGCTGCTGGGCCTGTGGTGCCAGAACCTGGAGTGGACAAGATCCCAGTGTCAGCAACTGGTGTGGGACCACAGGTCACAGGCCCCATACGCCTGGGTGCCAGCGTTTGGGGACCAGTGTATTTATATTTTGCCTAACCTGGTGTGCATGGGTGCGGGCAATTGACTGGCAAGCTTCAAGGTGGACTAGCAGTCAAGTTGGAGGCCCAGGGTCTGGGCAGGGATATTAGATGAGCAGAAGACCTGTACTGCGATTTGAGGGATCCTTAAGTGCAGGCATGCCTGTGAGACAAGTGTGTGAGAGTGTGCATTTGTTTGCTAGCAAGCATCAAGATGGGCTAGCCCGCAAGTAGGAGATACGTGGCGTGGGTAAGAGAGCTCAGGATCTGAGCAGAGTCTTAGACAGACAGAGTGGTCATGCTGATATTTGAGGCATCCATGAATGTGCATGTGCCTGTGAATCTAGAAAGTGGGGGCGTGTGTGCTTTTGCTACTGAACTTAAGTCCTTATCAGCTGGAAAGAAGGAAGAAGACTTGGCTGTCTATGTTTGGTGTGAATTCTGGTGACGTTATATGTGGGTGTTGCTGAAGGCAATGCCTTGTCTGTGGCAATCTGTGCAGCCAGTCCTATTGGTGTCCTGCGCATTTGTGTATGTCTCTGGGATACACGCTGAGCCTCTACTGTTTGAACCTGTAAACAGGAAAGCAGCTGCCTGTTCCATTGGCCAGGGAGGCAGAGACCACTGGCTCTCTGGGTGAAATGGGCAGGGCTCCAGCAACTGCACAGGAGGAATAACTGGGTCCCAGAGGCTGCCAGAGGCAGCCAGTTATAACATCCCTTAGCATCCCTCATCATCCTGGCGGCCTACATTGGACTTGCATTGGTGTTTCAATGTGTTTCTTGGCCTGGAAAGCCCTAAACAGGACACAGTACTGCAGGGGAGGTTTCACAAGTGCTGAATAGAGGGGCAGAATTACTTCCATTGGTATGCTCCTTACTCTCTTGCTAAGACAGCCCAGGATGTGGCAGACCTTCACCACTGCAAGCACATTGCTGGCATGTGTTCAACTTGTTGTCCATCAGCAACCCCAGATCCTATTTTGGAAAGCAGCTTTCTAGCCAAGCATCCCCCAGCCTGTCCTGTTGCATGCGGACATTGTTCTGTCCTGGAGGAGAGGGCTTTTCATTAGCCTTTTTAAGCATCCTGAGGTTCCTTCTAGCCCATTTGTCTCAGCACCCTGAATAGACGTTCTTCCCTCCCGCCTATCACCTGCTTCCCTCTCAATCAGGTATCATATATAAACTTGCTGAAAGTCCACTCTGTCCCACCATCTGGGATGTTAATAAAGATGTTAAGCAATGTTAGCTCCAGTATCAGACCCAGGAGGATGACACCGGGAAACTGCTACGAGGTGTCTATGACCCTGTAAGGGGGCTTTCTCACCAGCAAGTGTGTTAGGAGTTTCTAGGGAGTGGCATGGGGACAACCAAAGCCAGAGCACCCACATTCACAGCAGTAGTAGTGTGGGAGGGGGGAACCTGGCACTCACAGAAGAGGGTATGTATGCTTGTAATCCACAGGGGGACAGGGTGGAGGGAGTACCCTTAAGTGTATTCATGGATGTATACAGATGTGGGCATGCATATGTAAGTGTGTGTGTGTACGTGCTTGTGTGTGTGCGTGATTAGAATTTGCTGGGATTAGCTAACAGGAAAGTGTTTAGATATTTGTAGGTGCTTACTGACATTTCCCAAGTGTCTCATAAGGCGGTTTATCTGCTGTATTGCTGATGCTGATCCTGGACAAATAGGTCACTGATTGCCTATTAACTATGTGTTACCAGTAAATCAGAAAACTGCTTCAACCTTTCTGGTTACATCACATGAACAGAGCACTTTTTCCCTCTGCTACATACCATCTTCCAAGGGAACCCAGATGTCTGGTCTCTCTCTTGCCCACAGACCCATTTGTCCCCAGAGAACTCAGCAGTACAGACTGGTGACAGCCTTCTTCACACTCTAACCCAGTAATACCTCAGTACTCTCCCCAGAAAACCCAGGCATACAGCTTTCCAGTCTCCCACCCCCGTCCCCAGCCTGCATGGTCCTTTCCATTTAGTCAGGAGTCTGCACTGGGATGCACTTGCCTGGCTTCAGCGGAGTGTCTTCACTTCTCACCCCCCTCTTTGCAAATCTCCACCCTTCCCCTTCCCATTCTTTTCTATGCCCCAGGCATTGGACTACCTTCTGGGGAGCTCACCACCTCCTTGGGCTGATTGTTGATTGTTTGTGAGACCTTCTTCCTTCTGTCCCTTGGCTACATGCTCCCAGAAAGCCTCCATCAAAGGCAGACTGGACAACCTTGTCCACCTTCTTCTGGGACTTTGTGCTCTTCCCCTTCCTCCAAACAGGCTTTGAAGGATTGGCCACTGGGGTGCAGCAGGAAGAATGGGAGGTATTAGATTATGTGTTAAAATCCGAGGCTGCATACACACAAAGGAACACAAAGAGACAATGGCAAGTGGGGAACCCGATTAATGCCCTCAACCAGCTAGTTCCAGGACCATCACAGGAGAGTGGTCAGCCCATTAAAGGCTCCACAAGCCCAGAGGAGCATAGAGGCACAATGGTGGGGACCCAAAATAATGTACTGAGAGGAATGGACACTCTAGACCTCAGTGCCATTGTCTAGATATGAGACCCATCAAGATGAGTTAGTGGAATTGACCCAAATTGAGGGGGATTACTCCTTAGCAATATGGAACACATTATGGGATGCACGGTAAAAGCATGTGGGGATTGCTCAAGACTTATAATGAGATGTTTAGGGGAGGAACCAAAGGTGGGGAAAGGGAAAGATCCAGGTGATCTGGAGAGGAACAAATGTGGCAAAACAGAGGAATAAAGAGATAAAAAGGACTGGTCACATGTGAACAGGTGGATGGTCAGTAAACTTCTCTGGTCATGCCCTGAGCCTCATAATTGCAGCATCTTCTATCTTCTTATTAAATTAAATTTCTACTTATTTGTTGGCATGAGAAACTCTCTGTTCTGTGTAAATCCATATGTACGGAGGTCTAGGAGCCAGCAACTTGAGTGTGACCTTGGGTAAGAGGGCCTATATGTTTGGGGTGTTCGTGTCTGCTGGTGGATCCAAAGGACAGCTACTGGGTAGACTGAGTGTCTAAGCCAAGCTACTCCAGAGATCCACGTTGTATATATGTATACATATATTTCCCACTAAATGACCTTCTGATCAGCCAGAGAGAGGAACAGGATGATGCCCTTAGTACTCTCTTGTTTTCATACGAGTGCTGAGTGTGCCTGTCTGTGTTGAGCTGTGTGGTTTGCTTGTGTGTGTATGTGCTTACTTGGAATACATTCTGAGCCTGGTTGGCTTTGGACACATGGAACTATGGAAGCATTTCTGCTGGGCTACCACATTTGATACCCCTTAACAGGAAGTGCTGCAGCTCTTCAAGTAATCTTAGCCATGTAGGTCATGTTCAGCTTGGCCTTCAAGCTAAGCCAGAGGGGAACCTGATCACAGGGATAACTTCTCTACATGGTACTGCTTGTCTTCATGTCCCCTATCTGCTTTTTTGTGGTCACTAGGGTCACTTGATCTGACAAGGACATCAGCAAGCTAGGAGGAGTCATCATGGAAAGGGTGGCAGCTGGGACTTTCCTTTACCTCACCTTTTTGGAGATCCTACCCAAGAAATGGTGTCAACAATTCCTCATTTTTCATTATCTGGGATCATAGAATCATAGAATCTTTAAGCTTGGAAAAGACCTCTAAGATCATCAAGTCCAACCGTCAACCCAACACCACCATGCCCACTAAACCATGTCCCTAAGCGCCTCATCTACACGTCTTTTAAATACTTCCAGGGATGGTGACTCCACCACTTCCCTGGGCAGCCTGTTCCAATGTTTAACCACTCTTTCAGTAAAGAAATTTTTCCTAATACCCAATCTAAACCTCCCCTGGTGCAACTTGAGGCCATTTCCTCTCGTCCTGTCGCTAGTTGCTTGGCAGAAGAGACCAACACCCACCTCACTACAACCTCCTTTCAGGTAGTTGTAGAGCGCGATAAGGTCTCCCCTCAGCCTCCTCTTCTCCAGACTAAACAGTCCCAGTTCCCTCAGCCGCTCCTCATAAGACTTGTTCTCCAGACCCTTCACCAGCTTTGTTGCCCTTCTCTGGACACACTCCAGCACCTCAATGTCCGTCTTGTAGTGAGGGGCCCAAAACTGAACACAGTATTCGAGGTGCGGCCTCGCCAGTGCTGAGTACAGGGGCACGATCACTGCCCTAGTCCTGCTGGCCACGCTATTTCTGACACAAGCCAGGGTGCCCTTGGCCTTCTTGGCAACCTGGGCACACTGTCTGCTCATATTCAGCCGGCTGTCAACCAGCACCCCCAGGTCCTTTTCCGACAGGCAGCTTTCCAGCCACTCTTCCCCAAGCCTGTAGCGTTGCATGGGGTTGTTGTGACCCAAGTGCTGGACCCGGCACTTGGCCTTGTTGAAYCTCATSCMSTTGGCCTYRGCCCATCGATCCAGCCTGTCCAGGTCCCTCTGCAGAGTCTTCCTACCCTCGAGCAGATTGACACTCCCGCCCAACTTGGTGTTGTCTGCAAACTTACTGAGGGTGCACTTGATCCCGTTGTCCAGATTGTTGATAAAGATATTAAACTGAACCAGCCCCAACACTGAGCCCTGGGGAACACTGCTCATGACTGGCCACCAACTGGATTTCACTCCATTCACCACAACTCTCTGGGCCCGGCCGTCCAGCCAGTTTTTTACCCAKYGAAGAGTACACCTGTCTAGGCCATGAGCCGCCAGCTTCTCTAGGAGGATGCTGTGGGAGACAGTGTCGAAGGCTCTACTGAAGTCCAGGTAGACCACATCCACAGCCTTTCCCTCATCCACTAGGCGGGTCACCTGGTCATAGAAGGAGATCAGGTTGGTCAAGCAGGACCTGCCTTTCATGAACCTGTGCTGGCTGGACCTGATCCCCTGGTTGTCCCGCACATGGCTTGCAAGCGCCCCCAAGATGCACCACTCCATAATCTTCCCCGGCACCAAGGTCAGGCTGACAGGCCTGTAGTTGCCCGGGTCCTCCTTCTGGCCCTTCTTGTAGATGGGCATCACATTGGCAAGCCTCCAGTCATCCGGGAYCTCCCCCRTTAACCAGGACTGCTGATAAATGATGGAGAGTGGCTTGGCAAGCTCCTCCGCCAGCTCCCTCAGCACTCTTGGGTGGATCCCATCCAGCCCCATAGACTTGTGAATGTCCAGGTGGCCTAGCAGGTCGTTCACTGCTTCCTCCTGGATTATGGGGGGTTTATCCTGCTCGCCGTCCCCGTCTTCCAGCTCAGGGGGCTGAATACCCTSAGGATAACTGGTCTGACTATTAAAGACTGAGGCAAAGAAGGCATTAAGTACCTCAGCCTTTTCCTCATCCTCTGTGGCAACGTTCCCCCCCGCATCCAATAAGGGATGGAGATTCTCCTTGGCTCTCTTTTTGTCGTTAAAATATTTGTAAAAACATTTTTTGTTGTCTCTAACAACAGCGGCCAGATTGCTTTCTAGCTGGACTTTTGCCTTTCTGATTTCCTCTCTGCGTGACCCAACAAGATCCCTGTACTCTTCTTGAGTTGCCTGCCCTTTCTTCCACGAGTGGTAAACTCTCTTTTTTTTCCTGAGTCCCAGCAAGAGCTCCCCGTTCAGCCAGGCTGGTCATCTTCCCCGCCCATTCTTCTTACAGCACACGGGGACAGCCTGCTCCTGCGCCTTTAAGACTTCCTTCTTGAAGAATGTCCAGCTTTCCTGGACCCCTTTGCCCTTCAGGACTGTCTCCCAAGGGACTCTCTCGACCAGTGTCCTGAACAGGCCAAAGTCTGCCCTCTGGAAGTCCATGGTAGTGGTTTTGCTGGCCCCCCTCCTTACTTCACCAAGAATTGAAAATTCTATCATTTCATGGTCGCTAAGCCCAAGATGGCCTCCGACCACCACATCTCCCACCAGTCCTTCTCTGTTCGTAAACAGCAGGTCGAGCGAGGTACCTCCCCTGGTAGGCTCACTTACCAGCTGTGTGAGGAAGTTGTCTTCCACACACTCCAGGAACCTCCTAGGCTGTTTCCTCTCTGCCATGTTGTATTTCCAGCAGACGTCCGGGAAGCTGAAGTTCCCCACGAGAACAAGGGCTAGCGATCACGAGACTTCTGCCAGCCGCTTGTAGAATGCTTCATCGGCCTCTTCATCCTGGTTGGGTGGCCTATAACAGACTCCCAGCAGGATATCTGCCTTGTTGGTCTTCCCCCTCATCTTTACCCATAAGCACTCGGCCTTATCATCACCACAATCGTTTAGCTCTAGACAGTCRAAACACTCCCTGACATACAGAGCCACCCCACCGCCTCTCCTTCCTCGCCTGTCCCTTCTGAAGAGCTTATAGCCATGCATTGCAGCACTCCAGTCGTGAGAGTCACCCCACCATGTTTCTGTGATGGTGACTAAGTCATAGCTATCCCATACCTAGGATCCTTTCTAGTAGTAGTTATTACAAGTTGGACCTGATGACTAAGGCACTGCATCTAGGTTGGGTGTGGAAGGAGAATATCTTCCTTCCAGTAACTACCTATTCCAGCCCCCAATCRCAGGAAAGGACTTGTTAGTGGGTGGAGAACACCCTCCAGAGGGTAGCATGAGGCCTGTATCTCCCTTTGGTCATGTGCAGTGCCTATCAGAGAGAGGTTTCTCTGATTAGGTAGGTTTCTGTAGCTTCGTGCTTAAGGTGTATTTCCATGTGCTGGGTGAGGAGCAAAGCGGGGGTGTGTGTGTACTCAGTCTTCTGGGATAGTGGTGGAGGAATGGTCCAGGGGGAGCAAGTCAGACATCCTGAAGGTCCACACCTGGCTTTGTTTTCTGAAGTTAAATGGGGATAGAACTGAATGAACACTGTAGAAACAACTGCAATGGGACCCTGAAGGAGGATTAAGCCCTTGGAAACCTGGAAAAATGAAAGGACCTGACTCATCTCATCTGACTCCAGATTGTAGAACGCTATATAATTACACTCTGAACTGGGTCGCTTCATTTAAATGCATCTCTTTAGTTGGGACAAAGCCAGATCTTGGCTAAAAAGAGCATGAGCAGAAACCCATCTTTAAAGCTCATGAGAAATCAATGGCATCTGCTACCCACCTGTTTATTCATCCTTCCCTTGGGTCTAATATTGGTGTTGAATCTGTGCAGTTCACTGCACTATTGAAGAGATGGTAGACAGAAATGGATCCCCTTGGCACACACTGGTCCACCTAGAGTTCCTAGAGGAACAGCTTTTCCACAGTAGCATGAGAAGAAGACTCAAGGCTCCTGCTGACCAGGTTGCATGCAATAATTTAAAGACATGTGTGTAATCCCCTCAAGGAGACCTAAAGGCTAGCACCACCCAGCCCTGCCCCTACTGAAGTGTGGAATGTTTTTTACCACTCATTAAGACTTGGAAGATAAGTCATTCCCATGTGGCTAATTAGGGAGCTGTTCCAGTTTTGTTGGTTTGTTTGTTTTTATAGGCAACGGAGGTGGTAAACAGGAGGATTTTAATAAGCTCTCAAGACAATGGCATTTCTTTGTGTCTTCTTTTGTCTGAGCCTTTGTCTTTTGTTTCTAGTAAAGGCGAGACATTCTGATGTTGCAAATTCAGTGGATCAAGGAGCCTCCATGGGAGATGGAGTATTTACCTCTGGTGAGAATCCTCTGAGCCCAGATATCTAGTGAATTTTTCACCCATCTTAAACTCCACTTCTCCAGCTTGTATCTCCACAGTTTGGCAATACGGATAATCTGGGAGAGAGGGCAGAAATTGTTAGTAAAGCCAATGTGAACAAAATGCCCACTGATCTAGTTGAATGGTGTGAACCAATTGCATGACCAATAGGCATTGTCATGTGTGCATGGCTTGCTTCATCAAATGATCAGAAGTGAACTCATTACCTGCCATACCAGCCTGTACAAGCACCTCCATCTGATTGCTGAACCTCACACACATGTCCAAAGAACTCTAGGGAGAGAGAGGTGGCAGGGAGAGGGTTTTTGTGTGCGGGAGAGAAGTTGGGCAGGTTGCTCCAATCAGCTGCATCTGTCACAAAAAGCACAAGTAAATTGCCCTCCCTTTAATCACATTGAGCCCTTGGACTTGACACAGGAGTTGCAGAAAGTGATTTTGTCATGTCCAACATCTCTCTATTTTGGCTCTGGACAGTGTAGACAGTGTCTCTTTGGGTGGAAGTCTTCTCAACAAAACCTGGATGTCTACTGTGAGTTTTCTTCTGCCTAGGCCAGCTTTAGTCTTTAAACTCTCTAGAGCACCACTGGGAGAAAAATTGATCCTTCTAAAACATGGCTTGGCTGACCTGTACAGTAACTTTTGGAGGAGGTGAACTAAGGCCTGAGATTGCCCATTTCTCTCCACTGATGATCAGTGGAGCAAAGATGAATAGCTCAGGTGAAGACGCCTGCTCTGTAGGTCAGGGAGATCAATTCCTTTCTAATTAGAATTATATCTCCAAATAAATATCTGAAAAAGTCTCAATTAGCTCAGAGAAGCTACATCCTGGAACACTGTTTTTGCTCATTTATAACATGAAAGGGAGGTTTATGAGACTGATTCCTTGCAGATGTCTCCACTGAGATGGTAAAGCTACCTGTGGTGTATCAAAGGCATTCATGCCAGTTCTTTCCTTCACCCATGCAAAGAGGGCAGAAATTTCCATGGGTGATCCATTACCTCCTACACCTGATCACTACCTCTGCATCACCTACAATATCTCTCCCCACTGATGTGAGTAAGGGCACCAGATTAGTTACCTGATGCACAGCTCAGATCTTTATTTAGATTGTTATGATTCAGACCTTAACTGTGATAGATGCTTGACATCTGGAATGAGGTAGGATAAATTAAACCTTAATATTTCTGTATTTAGACATCCATATTTGCCATCTACTTATTTTCAGCTCTGGAGATACCACAATCTTCACAGCCAGATGTTTGACACTTCTACTCTTTTGGAATGTTTCCTGAATGTTGGGAAACTTGGCAGTGGCTCAAATGTGTGGCGTTTTCCCTTCATAGAACTGGAGAGACAGTCAAGAGCTTCTGGGAAAGGCTTGGAGGACAGACCAACATGGTGATGTCATGCTGGACACCTACTACAAGCCACCTGATCAAGGAGAGGAAGTAGACAAAGGCTTCTTCAGGCTGCTAGAGGAAGCCTTACAATCACAGGTCCTCATTTTCCTGGGTAACTCTCCCTGCTCCCTCTGATATCTGCTGAAAGGGCAACACAGTGGATCACAAGCAACTCAGGTGATATCTGCAGTGTATTAAAAACATTTTTTAATGCAGGTGATCCACTGATCACTGACTGGGGTAAATTATCTGCTTTACCAGTTGCTCACCTAAAAGGAAGAAATGGGTGAGGGTATGAAGTCTGAAGGCAGCTTTGGCTGCAGTGAACATGAGACSGTGGAGTTTAAGATCCTGAGAGAAGTGAGTAAGACAAATAGTAGCATCAGAACTGTGAAAGTAGACTTCATCTGGTTCAGAGATCTACTTATCAGCAGATGGGCTACCCAGGAGGAATACAGAGAGATTGATTTTACCACATTCCTGAGCCCAGGGCAGAATCTGCATAAGGGAAGCATTACCCACAGAGAAGAAAGATTAAGATAGGGAGCACACAACCAARTTGAGCCTACTCAAGTCCAGGGAAGCAGATGGGATGTAAGGTCAGTTTTTTACCTTATTTAAAAACTGGTCATATCTTAGGTCTAAAGCATCTTAAATACTTCTCAAATGCTTCCTATGAAAACTAAACTTCTCACCATCCAACACCAACTCCATATGCAGTCTGGATTCCCCGTAAATAACTAAATGGTGAAACAGAGATTTACGAGTGTCACAACAGTGAAGGGGCCTTCTCCACTCCACCTGATTCCCCCATACTCCCAGGACACACTGCAGAAAGAATGAGGTGCTCTGAAGGCATACCTTGTGTGACCTGTGTTTAGCACTGATCTCAAGGTGGGTTTCTGACAGACCTGTTTTCACTGGAGTCTCTGATGTAACAGGTGTGAATGCTGCTGGCCACAGTTAGGGCTAGGGACACTCTCAGATACCTTCACCTTCGTTCCTGTGTCCATTTGCTCCTCATATCCATACAGATCACTGCATCATGTACCCAAATCTTCCTGACAGGAACACCTGGGTGTGTGGGGTACTTAGTGACATCTCACACCAAAGGAGGCACCAGCAGGCATGTGAGCAGCTGTGTTGAGCCAAGGATCTCCACTGAATAAAAGTGACACTAGGGTCATGGTCTGAATGACTTTCTCACTGGAAATGTGCATGGCTAAAGGAAGACAGTTCCCACCCCAGGATCTCACAGTCAGAAAAAATGGTGCGACACTTGCCCCAAGACCAAGGTCACATTTCAACCCAGATTGCTTTATTCACTTCCCTGATAAAAAGAAGTTCAGCATTTGGTTTCAGCCCCAACCATTTCATTGCCTCTAAGGAAAAAGCAAGCCATAGAAAGATATTACTTTCTTTTCTCAATTGGGCATGTGTTTCCCTAAGGCCCTCTTCTCCATCTGCCTCTTGCCATAGCACACCCTAGGTGAAAGCCAGACACTTGCAGAGGTACTCCTGGGAGAGATTCCTTCCCATGTTCTCTTCATCATTTTGCAGGAGAACCAGATTTGTGCCCTGAAATCCACACCTAGTTGGAGCTGTCAGTGCAGGTAGCAGCCCTCCTGAGCACCCTCCCCAGTGCCCCCTTGACCTCTCTGTTCCTCAGACTGTAGATGAGTGGATTGATGAGAGGTGTGAGGACTGTGTAAAAAAAGGAGAACATTTTGTTGAGCTGTCTCAATGGCACTGTTCTGGGTAGCATGTAGACAATGATGAGGGTCCCATAGAAAACAATGACCATAGTGAGGTGAGAGGAGCAGGTGGAAAAAGCCTTGTGCTTCCCCATGCTGGATGGGATCCTCAGGATGGCAGCTATGATGCAGACATAGGATGCCAGAGTGAACAGAAATGGGAAAACTACATCCGAGAAAGATAGTATGATAATAAGAATTCTGATCATCCCAGTGTCACTGCAGGAGAGTTCTAGCAATGGAGCTTCTTCACAGAAGAAATGGTCAATTGCACTGGGGCCACAGAACCTTTGGTGAGATATGAAAGATGTGATTCCTGTAGAAATTAGCAGTCCCACAACCCATAATCCAGCCACCAGTTGGAGACATACCTTCCAGTTCATGAGGCTTGCATAAAGCAGGGCTTGACATATGGCCAGATACTGATCATAGGACATGGCAGCCAGCAGGTAACACTCAGAAGTTGCAAAAGTGCCAAAGAAGAAAAACTGTGCCATACATCCCTGCACAGAGATGGTCCTGTCTCCAGTCAGGAAGCTGGCTAGCAGCCTGGGCAGGATGGTGGAGCTGTAGCAGGTGGTCTGTGACCACCAGCACAATGATGAGGATGTTCCCAACCATGGTCACTGTGTATATGGTCAGACAGAGGAGAAAGAGAGGTGCCTGGAGCTCATGGGCATCCCCCAGTCCAAGCAAGAGGAACTCCATCAGCAATGTCTGGTTGTCACATTCCCCTCTCTCCATGCTGTGTTGTAGATCTTTCTTTTTCCCACTTGCCAGGCAGGAGAGCTGCAAGATAGAGCTCTTTGTAGATGTGTTGCTTCACAAAGGAGGCAGCTTCTTCTAGAGAAAGCATGGACATTCACACACACCTGAGAGTTTTCGTATTCTCTGTAAGAAAAAGGAAAGGAAAGGAAAGGAAAGGAAAGGAAAGGAAAGGAAAGGAAAGGAAAGGAAAGGAAAGGAAAGGAAAGGAAAGGAAAGGAAAGG
>JAYKAV010000684.1:0-24604 GCA_035582835.1 Phoebastria nigripes | reverse complement strand
AAGGGAAGGTGAATGCAAGGAAAGGGACTTCTGAATCAATGAGGCAATGTGAAGAAGCAAGACTGTTCTAGAAGGAAGGAAATAGGTCAGAGAAGATCATGAAGATCATGTGCTTCATTCTTTTCCCCTTCAGCTGCAGTCTCTGAGTGCATTTGGGATGCCTTTCTGCAGCAGCACAGCACCTGCATCTCCACACTTCAAGATGTGCTCTCAGAGCTCTCTACTCTGATAGGGAAAGGGATGGTGAGTGGGAGCTGAGATGGGGCAGGAGCAGTATCTAGTACGTGATGGAGGTAAACACCCAGTAGGCATTTGTGTATGTGCTCAGGGAAGCCCCATGCTGAGAAACAAAGCCCTCTGCCCAATCCTCCTCCTTGCATTTCTGCAAAATTGGGGAGGGACACACTGATGTGCCTGTGGTTTCCCATCTTATGACTTTAGAGCTTTTACAGTGAATTGGAGACAACCATGGCAGTCACCTACACAGAACAGACAGTTGCTGGGAAAGACTGGCACCTCAAAATGGGCAATCACACCAACTCCATGACAGCCCTCTCCTGACCTGGGAAGAGCTGTTCTGTGAGGTACTCCTGTGGAGAGAGGGCCCCAAAATCAATGCTGTACCTGGAAAGCAGCTTAGGGTCTAATGTGAGAAAGCTGAAGATGGGAGACTGGTCCCTGGGACAAAAGAGACAGAGATAGAGATAAAGATAATTTCACTGTGAGAGATGAAATTACATGTGCAGGCACCCTGGGCCCACACACCTGCCCAGATCCTTCCTACAGACCAGCTGAGGTATGGGAGTGCCCCCAAGCTGGCTCCTACACAGCAGCGGCACAGCTCTAACTGAGCGGTAACAGCTTCACTGCCCGAGAGCTCAGCAACGTCAAGGACACAGAGGCAGTATCTGGAGGAAGGAGTGAGCTCAGGAAGGAAGACACCCAGGAAAGGACAAGACAGAGGCACATGTCTTGTATAACTGACACCATGCAAACTCCCATGAGCTAAGTAACAACAAATTTGCCTGTGCAAATGCGGCACCTACTTGTAACCCTCAGCGTGAAGCATTGACTTCTCTGATGGTACCTGTGAACAGAACTCAAGGGCTGGATCTTGGACTCAATTTCTTCCTGTCCTCTTCTTAGCTCTTCAGACCCCAGCTCCTGCCACACAGGCAGCTACACTCCTGTACTCTGCTTCCAGCAGTTCCTGCTGTGAGTCATCAACAGTACCTGAATGTACCCGCTCTCCAAACTCTCCTGCTGCTTATAGAAGGAATCAGCCTCCTGAAGGGTCTTGCTGCATCTCCTCTCTCCTTGGGACTGCAGGGAGCAAGCACTGTGTAACTAGTCCCTGGGGGAAGGAAGTTCTGAGCTGGTGGAAAGTGTGTCAACAACTCCAGCAAGGACTACCCCTCCCCAGACCTCTGTGGCAATTCAGCCTGCTCTGAGGAAGAGCAAAACTGAGGCAGAATAATAAGCAATGGCTTCTGTAAACACTGCAGCAAAGACAAGGGAGACCCCAGGAAGGGGATTCGGATCTCCCCCTGCAGAAGACTACATTAGAAATAACTTCCTCACAATTAGGCAGCTGTGGGTCATGACAGTCATATTTCCCATGTCTACCAATGCTCAGTGGGGAGAAAAAGAAACAAGCAGCAGGCGTTTTCTCCAGTCCATGGTGACCTGCAAGGTGGGATGGGATAAGTCACCTTTGGGGGTGCCAGGCTCTGTCCTCAGAGGAAAGAGGCCACCCAGACCTCACTTTGGTGCTTAGGGGCTAGACCCATCAGGGCTGAAGTGAGCTGAGCTGCCCATATGTCCCCATAGCTTTGAATCATCTTTTCAAAATGAGAAGTCCACAGTGCCTTGACTGGTTTATCTCTCCACTGGCTGGCAAGGCAAGAAAGGGTGGCCAGTGCAAATGGACTTTTGTGCCCTGGCTCTTCAGGATGGGTGAGATGAATCTCAAAGAAAGGGTGAGTTTCTGCTGGGAGTCACACTCTGAACTGTGAGCACAAACGTAGAGATGCCAACATTTGGACTCCACATGTGTGGTCCTCATCTGGTCGGTAGTGGCTGAAGGAGGGAGCCTGTCACTGTCACCTGCGCACTAGAGCATTTCCACTGCCTAGTGGGTCTCTTTGGCCTCCCACTGCCACTCCAAGACGGGCAGAGTTGCCTCCAACCCTTGTGTCATAGCCCTCTGCCCCATATGGATGCCTCAAACAGCCCATGGGCAACAGAACTGCTTCCAGGGTCCTGTGTTCAGGCAATCCCACCGCAGCACAGCATGTGGATGCTCAGCTGGAGGGTGCTGACTTTCCATCTGGATCCAACTCTATGGATTTCGGCCTGTGTCTCAGGAAGGATATCCAGTTCACTTGAGAGGACCTAGGGTACCCCACTGACATTCCACTGCTGGTCCAGGTAAACCTGCCTCTCCTAGAGGTCCTGGGTCCTCACTGCCAGCCCTAAGCAGGGCCTCGCATATCCCAGTTTATGTCAGAGGACTACTGGTTGAATTGATGTGGAATTGTCTGCAGCCCTCAGTGTCCTGCACTCATCTGTGCCTCGGGTCCCTTAGACATTTGAGGTCCTACTTTTGGCTGCTCTCCAGGGCTGAAGAGGGCTCTAACACTCAACAGGTAGAATTCACCCCCAGCCATTAAAGTAAGCAGTTAGTTACAGACACCCCAGAGCAGGTGTGATCCAGCCTCAGTGGGCTTTCTAAAGCATTTCCACAGCTACCATCAAGGACAGCAGAGCCGATGAGGGTGGACATTGCCACATCCTTGGGCACAGGTATGTGGGCCCAGCTGCAGATCTCATATCCAAGTGCCTGCAGCCCTGTCCATGGTGACCCAGCTGACTTCCTGGCAGCCTGGAGCCAGAGCAGGAGCCAGCTTGGGGAAAGGAGGTGCTGAATGTGGGACCAAGAGAAAATACAGCAGTGCAGACCCCAGCACTACATATGGATACTCAGCTAGAGGGTGCTGACTCTTTAAGTGGACCCCATCTATCGATTTGAGTCTGTTGCCCAGTAAGCATTACCCAGTTCATTTAAAACAGCCTGGACTACTTTATTACTCCTCCCTGTTTCAGTTTTTCAGAGGGGCTGAGAAAGTAAGACCAACTTTTACAGATGTTCTCTGCAAGAAGCAAGAACAGGAAGGATAGGATTCATCTCGGAGGCTTGGTTCAATTGCCCCATATTGCTGTTGATATGTAGATGCCCTGGAGTATTCAGAACATACATGAATCGGCACATGTGCATGAAAATTGGTATATTTAGAGAGAGATTTCTCCCATTCCAGAACAGATGTACAGAGGGTGTACATGAATCATCTCCAGAAGTACTGTTGCTTCTAGAAAGAAAGAGCAGACAATCAGTTCAGACTCAAGTGTCTCACTTGGAGACCTCTATGGTTAGGTGAAATAAAACCTATACTGGTTTATTTTTCATCTGCCATGGTGATGTCTCCATCTGAGATGCTCACCTGGACTCCCTTTATCATCCCTGTACAGAGGGAAGAACTTTGAAAGCATGATTCATCTTGTTCCGAAATAAAATTCCTAAGAATAGTGAAATCAACTGCTCTTTCGAAGAGCTAATCTCCTCTCATTGAGTGTAAAGAATGACTTGTTACCCATCCACCATTTCAGAGGTCTGCATTTGGGGAGAGAAATTCTTTCTTTGATGACTTTGCCAAATGCCTTGAAGTGTTTCTACAGCCAAGCCAATGCATAGTTGAATGATGGACTGCTAATGACAGGTGCTGCATTTTACACGTGGAAGGGCCCTGACTCATCTAGTATGGAGCATAGTGTTTTGAGTATTTTTAATTATAAGTTAATAAATATGTTTGGAAACAAGGGGGAGGGAAGGGAAATGTCAACTTTGTTGACAGTCTTATGTGAGGCATAATGGCTAGTAGTAGAGATACTAGCCATGGTCAAATATATCTTGAATCAGGGTAAGAGCCAATGAGATAGCCACAAGAATGAGGCACAGATGCACCCAGAAAGTATCAAATTAAAAGAAGAAATACATGTGTCCATTTCTGTAAAGCATTAAGCCACCTGTTGGAAGTTCTGTCAGAGATTTACATTAATCCCTTATACAATTAAGCACTTTTAGCAAATTGAAATACAAACCTCCAGGGGATGCCATCTCCAGCTCTGGCAGACAGCCAGGTGGGATTTCTCATCACTTACTGTCATAGTCCARTACTCTCTGACCAGGTTCTTCTAGAAATTCCACACAAGGAGGGTTTAATGCTTAATACCAAATTTACTTATCTGAAGATATTTGATGTTACATGGCATTTTGATTTAGCAAAGTGATACAGCAATGTACCGAAATCACAACACAAGCACAATATATCAATTGCAATATACAATTGGATTACTATACAAATGTGATTCCCTTTACCAGTCCCCATACACTCACCATCATGATGCTGGGCATCCCAGTTGCAGGGAACAAATACATGGGTTGAAGCCAGTTCAAGTTCATTGCTCTCTTCAAAGTTCATTTGTCTGGTTGTTCACTTTTTACACTCTATGCTGGCCTGAGCCACATATAACTTCCCCCATGCTGGCTGGTTCAGACAGATACTACTTTCTATTCATTATTTTAAGGAAGGCCATTTACCTAACCAGTTGACCGACTCAACTGATGTAGCATTTTACCTAAAACAAAGGCCACCTTATGGTCCCCTTTGTGTTGAGAGAAGTCCAGTTTCCTTCAGTGCTATTGTCACTTCCTACTTTCTCTTCTGAGCTTCAGGAGCACATCACCCTTGCCTATCTTCTTTGAGCCTTCTTCCATGGTAGGGTTTCTTTGATTAGTCACAAGTGGAGGCACTATACATTCATCCTATAATGACCAAAGGGATATGGGAGCATCAGGACTAAGGTTTAACCTGACATAATATGGCTGTAAGGTGGGCGAGAGGAGCTTGCTGTGGACATGGTGCTTTCTCTCCAGCAGTGATGCCCAGATGAATTTACACTGTTTTGAGGAACTTTTGGGGGGCAGAAGTTAGGAGGGAATTATTATGTTTGCTCACAATGAGGCACTTTGAAAAGCTACTTTACTTCTTCTGTGAAATCCTCCCCAGARTTTTTGTTTCACTTTCTTGTTTCTGTGTTTGTAAATGAAGTGTTTCAACAAAGGAGTTAAAATCGTGTTAAAGGTGTTGACAAATTTGTGTAGGTCTAGGAAGTTCTGCACTGACAGCTTGGTATAAAGTATCATGGTGCAGCTGTACCAGACTGCAATGCAAGTGAGATAGACAGAGCACTGTGTGCCAGTGCAGGAGAGGGCAAGGCAGGAGTCTTTTTCACAGAGGAAATGATTGATGACTTTTGGACCACAGAATGTCATCATGTCTGGATGTCAGAAAGGTCAGTGGAAAGAAAGCCTCCTTGCCAGGAGCTGAAGGCCAGCTCAGCAGAAAAGACACACTGAGACTGTTAGCATCATGCGTCAGCTACACAAAGGAGAAGGTACTCAGTTTAATCTCCCCCTCTCACACCCTGCACCCCCTCCACCACTGTGAGCTGTTCTACTCCTTTTAATATGTCTTCTCCAGTACTGGAGAATCACCAGTGTGGCAGGAAGTGGAGCCCCTCTGTTCATGAAGTCCTGGGAGATGCCCGTATCTGTGGACTAGTTTTTTCCTCTGTGCACAGTGCTTTTGGCCATTTCTCTTTGGTGGCCCTGGAAAGCAGCTGTGGTGGAAGGTGACAAAAGCAGCCATGGTGACCAAAAGGAGTAATTAGCTGGATTTTCTTTCCTGAAGGAGTAAACATGCAGGTGTTTGCAGAGGTCTTCTGAGGTGACACACACAAAGCTCAGTCTTTGTGCCAAGGTGGGAGTGGGTTGGGTCAGAAGGAGACACAGGAGAAAGAGAATCAGAGGGAGGCAAAGACAATGAGGCACCTGAAGAAAAGAGATGGTCTGTGTCTGTGGGAAATTGGAAGGTGAATGAGTAGCTTCATTTGCACACGAAAACAGGGTAAGAAAATTGTGGTCTGGGTCCCAGTAAGAGAATGATTCTCCTTCTGTTCATGCCCGGTAAAAACCCAAAGACGTGTGAGAGAGGGTTCAGGGTTTCATGAGAAAAGGGCATTTGAGAGATCAAATAGCGAATATGTCACAATATGTGGGCACTACTAGCTAATGCTAGAATGCATTTTTCTGTCCCTTGTACATCTGATTCTGGTTCTGTTCATGGGACAAATCTTTCCCTGTCCCTTTATGTTCATAACTTCCTGTAAAGCAAATGCAATCACTTAGAATTTCTTGAGGTTTTGGAGGAAGACTTTTCCAAGACTGAACAGTCACTGAGAAGTGCAGACAGAAGACATGAGCTCAGTCAACATGCTCACGCCTTTTGTGTCTCTTTGACCACAGCTGGGGCCAGAGCTGGAAAAACATTGTGGCTGTAGGGAGCTCTAGGACCATCTTCCACATGGCCATGGGCAAGCTTTCTTGTGTTACCTCCTGCCATGGATAGCTCATCTTCCACAATGCTCCTTAACAGCAGAGAAAATTGCTGGTCACTTGTTCCCCCTGTCCAGATCTCAGGGGAGGAAGGGAGAGACTGGTCACCAGAAGATTTCTCCCCCTAAGGCTTGACTCACTAGACATCATYTCCTATGGGGTCAGGAGCCTTTTTGCTTCTTGAGGTACTGTGGGTTTTGTGGTTAATGACCTGCTTGCCCCTGAGAAGCAGAAATGCTCTGTGCTAGGCTTGAGTTGTGCTGGAGTAACTGGATGATCTTTGAAAGTGTCAGGGGCCTGAGCTCTGCCTGTGGAGTAATTGATGGGAGGTGATTTTTTCCACACTAGGCAAGGGATTCAGTCTTCCCATGGAACTATTCCTGGGCCTGAATGTCTGTCCTCCTCTTGTTGTAGGGCACTGCTTGCGTGCCCCCAATAAGGGAAGACAATACAGAAGTCTTCACTTTTGAGCTCTGCTTCTCTAAATGTTGGATCATACACTTCAGGAAAGCAGAGAAGAATGGGGGTGTGGGGGTCTATGCACAATAAACCTCACCCTTCCTTGTGAGACTTGAGAATTTGACCAAGGCACTGTGAGTCCCAGCACCACTTGCTCTAACCACCAGGCAACACCTTTCCTCCAGACATGGACCCTCAAGTCCTGGAGGGTCTTGAACTGGAGCTCAACAGCCACCCCTCCCTACCGAAAACCCGGAAGTCCAAACTGCAGTCCTCCAGTGTTCTCTAGACTGTGGGATTCTAGGGTTTGCCCAGACATGGGATCAAACAACAGAGCTGGATCCACAATGTGCAGTTTCCTTCTCCTCCAGCTCTCAGGAATGTAGACTTTCTTCAGTTTGCAATTCTATAGAAAGCAATGTCTTACTCTGCTTTGGCACATCTTTGTCATGCCTACAGAAAATGACTGCCTAGACAAAAGCAGGGGGTCCAAGCAGTGGCAGGGTAAATTCATTGTCTCTGTTGGCATCAGAGGGCCAAAATATCCCCACTGTTGTAAATTATGGTAACCAGTTTATCCCAGATGAAGGTCTGATTCTGCTTTGCTTGAGGAACAGGTGGTAGATCAGAGTAAAGATGACCTTACAAAGCTCTGACAAACATTTCCTGTCACAAAATGTCAGGCTCCTACGGCAACTCGTTATGTACAGGGTAATTTCAGAGTGCATTCATTTCTGAATTGCTTAACTGGCTACGTCCTTGCAAGATGAATCATCCCCAGGGCTCATTGGGAAAAGCTAACACCACAAACCCATGGTGTCTCTTTGCCATAATTCAAAACCTTGTGTGGAGAACTCAGAGTGTGTGGTTGGAAAGAGGAGGGAAGGCTCCAAGTGCCATCTTGTCAGTTCTCCCAGGATTAGCTGGCTTGGCTCCTACGCTGGTGCAGCCACCCATGCTCCAAGGTGTGGGCCATGGACTTTGTGTTGGCTGGGGAGAGAGGACTGACCCTGGTTATCTGGCTGGGACAGCATTGCCCTGCTCTTCTGCCCTTGCTAGGAACAATAGAGAAAACCCTGCTGGAAACCAGGAGTTCAAGGCCAGCTCCCAGGCCCTCTGGGCACTGTTAGCAAGTTGCTGAATGCCCACTGTTACAAAGTGAAAAGAGGCACTGGTCAGCCCTGCCTGGCTGCACCTAACTGAGGTGTTTTGACAGGTTTAAGGGGTTGTTACCTTCTGAAGGAAAGAAAGAAACTGCATTGGAGTTGAAGCTGCCAGGTCAGTTCCAGACATTCAGCCAGACCACATCTACATGTAAGGAAAAAACATAAGACATGTAGAACAGCCCCGCTTGACAAAGACTCAAGTGTTCCTCAAGTTTGCAGAAAATAAAGAAACAAACAAATGAATACATGAAACCCTGCAGCTCGCTGGTGACTGTAAACTCCTTAGAGAAAGAGATGGGGGTCTGGAACCAGCCAGAGCTCCTGTGCAGAAGTCATGCTGCAGCAGTGGGTTGTGAGTCTTGGACAAGYCTGACTTGTCACAAGGTGCAAATGCTGAGGTGAGGATATAGAAATGAAACTGAGCTGATGAAGTTACTTCCAGCATTAATTACTGACAAATACACTCTCAACATGCAAAAAATTGCTAATTAGCAGGTGGAAATTTTTTATCAGCATTATCAGCATGTCATTTCACGTCTGTCTTAACGTAGTTACCTCCCCTCTCAGCAGGTTTTCCTTTCTTCCCCCTTCAGTTTTGTTTGTGAGGGGATGGAAGGTGTGGTGGGTCAGAGCACAGGTTTAGTCCCTGCTGCAGGGATCCTTGAGCAGGGCTTTGGGTAGATGCACGTCAGCATGCCCAACAATTTCCTGCAAGCAGTTCAGGAGGTCCCATTCCTCAGGTAGATTACATCCTCTAATCTCTTCTGCTGGTGAAAACAATAATTTGGAAAGCTTCTGTCTACCCTTGGGACATGTAGGCAACACACCATCCTCTCTTCCTGCAAGGCAACTCTCTCCCTTTCCTCTCCCATTATACAGGAAAATGTGCCATCCTTAAAGATCATCTTCTGTATGAGCCACATCCCCAGCACAACTTGATGCACAGCAAAAGGAACATCCTTCCCCGAGAGCCTGTGGGGATGCTGCTCTAAAGGCCTCCTGCAGGCCCCAGCATCCTCACCAGAGCCCAGCACTGGTCAGGGTCCGCATCCGCAGGACATTTTCTGAGGCTGCAAGGACATTTCTCAGGAGAGACAAAGCAAGGCAGAGCCTCATGGCCACTGGCTCTGGAGAAACCTTCCTTAGCTCCAAGGTACAGGTCCTGCAAGGGGCCTACTCAGCATGTCCCATTTTACCTTTCCTCTGGGAATGGTGAAGGGTCACCATGTGCCAGAGCCTTCACTAACAGGTTTAGGAAGCTGCAGAAGCTGAAGAGGCCACAGCCCCCRTGGTGTGCTGGAATGATAGGCACAAGGATTTCAAGGACAGGAGTGTTGTTCATACAGGCAGAAGATATGGACCAAGTGCCAGAAAGGTCCCGTGTAAGCAGGTGATTGTCCTGGTTTCGGCTGGGATAGAGTTAATTTTCTTCCTAGTGCTGTGTTTTGGATTTAGTATGAAAAGAATGTTGATAACACACTGATGTTTTTAGTTGTTGCTAAGGAGTCTACTAGTCAAGGACTTTTCAGCCTCCCATGCTCTGCCAGGTGCACAAGAAGCTGGGAGGGASCATAGCCTGGAYAGCTAGCCCAACAGCTAGTCCAACGGGGTATTCCATACCATGTGACATCATGCTCGATATATAAATAGGAGGTGTGGTCCAGGAAGTAGCAATTGCTGCTTGGGTATCGTTCAGTGGGTGGTGAGCAATTGCATTGTGCATCAGTCATTTTGTATATTCTATCATCATTATTATTATTATTATTATTATTATTATCATCATTATTTTCCCTTCCTTTTCTGTTTTATTAAACTGTCTTTATCTCAATCCACAAATTTTACTTTTTTTTTTTCCGATTCTCTCCCCCATCCCACTGAGGGGAGGGGGGAGTGAGTGAGTGGCTGTGTGGTGTTTGGCTGCCTGCCAGGTTAAACCACAACAGTGATGTTGGCCTGGGCCCAGCTACTTGCACCCGTGCAGTCCTCAGGTGGACACCCAAAGGCTTCTGTGTGAGAGGGCATATTACACCCTTCTTTCTTTCTCCATCCCTCCCTCCCAGCTTGCTCCCTCCCAACTTGCCAGACAGACATTTGTTGTCGCTTCCTCAGGTGAGTGGGCTGTGTTGCTGGGATTTAATTTAAGAATATTGCCAGCCTGTTTGGCCTCCTGCCCATTCTGGGAAGTCTCTGGGAGTTCTCAGCATACAGTACTGATGTGTCTGGAGCTTTATTCTACCCCCGAGGTGCTCCAGACCTTCCCTGTTGCTGTGGGATCCAGCATCCCCTCACTTAAATTCCACAGCTAACTTGTGTGGATGCATGTGTGCTTGTTTGTGTGGACATTTGTGCATGTGGATCTCTGTGAATGCATGTGGGTGCACAAAATTGTGCATGACTCCATGCAGATCTGCATGATCACGTGTATTTGTGTGTTCTTGTGTGTCCCTCATCACGAGGGAATGTGCCCCACGAGCACTACAGAGCAGCAGGTTCTGAAGGTTTCAGTTGGACCCCTTGCTTTCATCATGATCTCACCTATTGACATCACAAGCAAATGGAAGGAATTTCAGAACCACATACACACAGATTCATGTAAAAACATGTTCACATGCACACACAAAGGGTGCACATACATGCATGGTTATTTAGACACACATGTATGTATTGTTACAAGCATGTGTACATAGAGTGTGTGCACATCTCGCACACATATATAGGTGAAAACACAATGTGCCTGCACAAACACAAACATTTACTCACATGTGAGCACACAGGTACTGGGTGTCTCTGGGATGGAGTTAACTTTCCCCATATTAGCCCTCATAGCGCTGTGCTTCGTATTTGTAGCTAGAACAGTGCTGATAACACAAGAATGTTTTGACTACTGCTGAGCCGTGCTTGCACAGCAGCAAGGTTGTCTCTCCAACTCCGTCTCCAAAAGGCCAGTAGGATGGGGGTGGGCAAGGGGTTGGGAGGGGATATAGCCAGAAGAGCAGACCCAGACTGACCAAAAGGATATTCCATACCATATGACGTCATGCTCAGCAATAAAACGCAAGAGAAAGGAGGAGGATTGGGGGGGAGCATTTGTTATTAAGGCGTTTGTCTTCTGAAGCAACTGCTACACAAACTCTGGCCCTGCTTCCCAGGAGTGGCTGGACATTGCCTGCTGATGGGAAATAGAGAATAAATCTTTTTGCTTCACTTTGCTTCTCTGTGCAGCCTTTGCTTTTCTTCATTAAACTGCCTTTATCTTGACCCACGAGTTTATCATCTTATTTTCTCCCTCTGTCCCACTTGAGGAAGCGGACTGAGAGAGCAGCTTGGTGGGAACTTGGTGGCCAGACAAGGTCAACTCGCCACAGTCTTTTTGGTGCTCAATGTGGGCCTTGAAACAATGGCAGTTTTGAATTGAGCATACTATAGCTGTAGTAGTTATTAATTGGCAGGCTTCTGTGCAGGTCAGGGAGTTTGCTTGCTGCACTGCTTCTCTCTTTATTTGGCTGAGCTTGGGAATGTGTTAATAGAACCAAAGGCTATGCACTTTGCCCTGGCATTGAGGCCCTTACTGTGCTGTGGGAGCTATCTAGTGGAGAGGATGGGGGAATACAAKTCCCTCTTCCCATCTGGGACTGATGTGCGTTGTTTTGTTTTGCAGGCTCCCAAGGTCCTTGCTCACCCTTTCGTGAGCTGTTTAATTAACAGCTGTACTAATTAACACTGTTGGTTTATTGTCAGGTTTGTGGAATCCAGTATCATTCTGGTGTAAGAGGAGACAACTTTTGGGTGAGGCAACAGTGAATCATGCCCTGAGGTGGCCAGTCCCTGGGTGGCAGGGTGTGTGGAAGGATTTGGGAAAGTGCCTGGGGCGGTTATCACCTCCCATAACCTGGGATTTTACACTTGAATAGGCTAGCAATCCTGGTAAATTGACACACCATCTGATAGAAGGGTGCCTTGCCTACCCCAGTGAAAACCAGCAGCTTTTAGCACTGTACTGGGGCTTAACCTGTGCCTATCAAGCCACAATTCAGTTCTATCAGAGGACTGCAGTTAAGACAGGGACCCAAACCACCTCTGAGAATGCCATGATTGAGCCAGGTATCCAAAATACATCTGAGAACATGATGGTTGAGACAGAGACCCAAACCACATCTGAGGACACCATGATTGAGACAGGGACCCAAACACTAACTACAGTAAGTATCCCTTCCAACCCAAACCATTCTACGATTCTATCATTCTATGATTTTAGCACTGTGTTGTCTCCTGTGGAAACATGCATTTCCATTCCTGGTGGCATTTAGTATAGACTCAGGGAACAGAATAGGCATTGTCTGTGACTGTGGAAGCCTCTCTGGTGAGAGTCCCTTGATATTAGTGTATTGACCCACCCCAACTTAAAATCTTAACTTAGTATGTTACAATACTTACAAGTATTCTGTCTTGTAAGGCTAGAGAAGCAGTAATTTTATTCAAGAATGTGCTTCCGAGAAATCAAGCTCGTACTTGAGATATAAGAACTGTTGGATCCAARTCCTTTCTGGGACTGAAATTCCTTTGAGAAGTTGACTGTCCAATTAGAATGTGCAGGTGGTCCAGGTTGCACTGTCATCATGTCAGGGTACAGTGCTCACAGTCTATCAGTCCCCTCCCAGTAGCCTCATTGTTTCACTGCTTAATTTGTGAAACTGCAAGTGCCATTTGCATGAAGTCAAACCAGTTCAGTTGATGACAGCTGAACCACATTATTTCAGTCTTTCTTCTAAGATGAACTGATAGAGAAGTGAGGTTTCTTTCCCCGACCTGCCAATGGAAGTTTAGCTCTTCTAGCACTTTCTGAGCTCTGAAGGCCAGTGATGGCAGCAGAGTGGTGCATTGGATTGTATTGCTACTCAGCTGTGGGTATATGGTCTGGCTTGTTCTGTAAGTTGGGAAAAGTTCTGCAGACTCACCAGAAAATGCCATCTGAAAATTGGAAAATGTGCTAAGCTCTGGTTATCAGAGCTACATGCCCTTCCGTTGGCTCTGAATGTGGCCAAGGAGCTGATGTCCACCTGCAAAGGCATGTGCTGGTGAGTAGAAATCCCTGTCACCCTGACACAGGGCCCCTAAAAGCAGTTCTCTCGCTGCATGCAGGTAGTGTCCATGCCTCACTCCCCTGAGCTCTCATCTTAGGCCTGCGTGGCCAGCTATTACATGCCCGTGGTCTCATGTACCTGAGGACAGAGCTGGCTGCTGACTTCTGCACCAAAAAGATGCCCCTGTTGAAGTCCCTCATGTTCACACTGAAGAATCGGGAGATGAAATCTGACCTCAGGAAGTTGTCTTGTGGGAGGGGGCTGGGCCAGAGTCAGTAGGTATTTCCCCTTTACATGAGACACCTGTGGACTGAGGAAAAGGAGGGAGGATCATGGACTTGTGAGTCATGATGCCAGCTGGGGAGAGAAGCTGTCCCAGGAAGTGCTGGAAAGGAGGGTTGGATTTGGTTCTTGTGTTTGAGAGGGAGGAAGGATCCATCTGACTCTAGAAAGGTGCTGTTTCTCTCCCAGATCACATCTCTCCCAGCAGCACTGATTTCTCCTCATATGTTCAGCTTCCCCCCCTTTACTTGTTCCACCTCCCCTGCTCCCTCAACCTCCTCCCCTGCTCGCCCTCTTTGCCCTGAGAAATGCCCTTCAGCACTTGGTTCTTCCTGCATTTTTGCCTGACAGTGGACACCTGCACTGCATCCCCTGGAGACTTCACCTGATAGCTTACTTCTCCTTTTATATTGATGGATGATAGCATCCAGCAGAACTCAGTGTCCTCTACTTCCAGATGTAGTTTTAAATGTACAATTTTCCAATGAGACATTTCGAGAAAATAACCGTACTATAGAAAGCACTTCAAAAAATTCCTGCCATGCCCTGGTGCTGTCATTCCCACTCCACTTTGGCTACTTTCAGGGCACTGGGATCCCCATGGCCAAGGTGCCCGTGCTGGGGGCAACCCCTGCCCACACTCCCATACACCCAGTGTTGTTCCAGGCGGCTCTGCTCCTGCTGGTCCCTCCCATGGCACTGCCTTCAGGCCCTGGGGCTGAGCTGTGGCTCCTGCTCACTCTGCGCTCCCAGCCTCTGTTTCTGGGGCTGCTGCCAGCCTTTTATGGGCCACTAGGCCAGCAATACTAGCTCCAAGGGCAGCACCAGCCTGTGAGGCTCTGGGGTGGAGGGTCAGTGTGTGGTTTTGGGGTGCTGTGTCCCTGGGCAGCAGCACCTGTTCCTGCAGTCCAGTAGTGCCAGGTGCCCTCATGATGGCAACTCATCCCAGTCCTGCCTGTGCCTGGTAGTACAGGGGGACCATGGCTCAGCAGTCCCATGCTCCCTGTCCCGTCCCACTTCTGTCCCGCCCTGAGCCCTCTGCCTCCATTGGTCACAGCCCTGCCGAGTGTCCCACTCACACCACTCTTGCCTCCCCTCCGTGCCCTGCCAGGGCCCAGGACTGAGTGAGATCCCATGTGGCACCAGCGCAGGGCACAGCCCCAGAGCAGAGCCGGTGGCAGTGGAGGAGAGGACATGGCAGAGGAGGCACCACGGCTGGAGCAGAGACCCAGGGCTGGCAGGGGGCAGTGAGGTGTGGGTGGCAGAGCAGCGGGATGTGGCAGTGCTGGGGCACAGGTCTGGTGGGGCTGGCTATGGTGCTCCTGGGTGTGCAGGGCTGGGGGCAGAGATGAGGGGCCAGGCTGGGGGCTGCGTGGGGCCAGGACTGGGGCTGGGCATGGGGTGGCCCCACAGTTCCCTCAAGTCTGCTGTGACCTCTGGCTTCTTCACAGATCTCTTTGCCCCAGACTGTCTTCCCATCCATCCTTCCCTCTGCTCTCATCCCACCTTCCCTCAGCAAACTCATCAGTCTATTCTTCATCTAACTCTTCCTGTTTCTGTCCTTTCCTCTGTATGATGCTGACATCCTCTGGGAACTCTTCTCCTTATCATCTCTGTATGTTCCTGACTGCTTCTGTGGGATTTGTCCTGGGAAACAGCAGGCAGGGCTGGGCAGAAAGCAGTTTTTGAGGTTATTTTCTTCTTTGTCTCCTCGGCAGTGGCTGTACACAGAACCCAGGTGCAGCAGGAGCTGTTGGCAGAGACCACCGAGAGCACTCGCGTCAACATCACCTGCTCATACCCTGACATACAGTCCACCAAATTCATCCATTGGTATCATCAGCTCCTGGGCTGAGGCCCTGCATTCATCATGAGTGGTCACAAAGGGTCCAAAGAGCTGCAGGACCTGCCGGGGTGGCTGTCGGTGGTGGCAGACTGCTAGTCCAGCAGCCTGTGGCTTGCCTGGCCCCGGCATGGGGATGCGGTGATGTATTACCGCTCCCTGGGAGACACAGGGAGAGGAGCTGGGGCTGCAGCCAGGCATGAACTGCTGTGGGTAGGGCCAGGYGTGTGTGTCGGGGATGGGAAGACAGTCCCAGGCAGGCCCACCAGGGGGTGCTGCTGCTCTGGGGCTGCCTTGCCCCGCCCAGCCCCACCTGGCCCTGCCCAGCCCTGGGCCCCAGGGTGGTTTGCCCACCCACCCAGCACTGGGATCAGCACCAGCATCAGCATCGGGCCCACGAAAGCCCTGCAGCCCTGTGAGGTCCCGTCCCCCCTTGACACAGCTGTAGAGCCACCCATCAGGTAGAATACCTCTCCTGCCACTCACACCCCATTGCCCTTCACACTCCCACCAAGATGGAGAGAGAAATCCTCCACATTGGCATTGGTGTCGATAGAGGAAATCATGATGGGACCAGTGGCAGTGGCTGGCAGTGCCCAGGAAGGAGTGATTGCAGCTGCCAGCCCTGCTAGCTCCCAGTGAGGAGCAGCACCTTTCTGCTCTGCACAGGGAGATGGGAGCAGAGATCCTCCTGCCTGCAGGCAGACGGACAGCCCTCAGTCCTGCTGCAGAGGTTTGTTTTTTTTTGACACCACTAACGTAGCCATGGAAACCCTGAGCAGTGTTAGAACAAGAAGACCTATCTGACATGTTACAGTTAGCTTCTTCCTTAAAAAAGAAAAAAAGTGTTTTCTTGTTTGGTTACTTTGTAAACAAACTCAGATACACAATCCTCCAATTTCATAATCTCCTCCCAAGGCATTTCTGTCTCTGCTAGGACATAATCTCAAAAAGTTAGGAGTTCAAGTTCAACATCAGCATGAGAAAGGGAACTAGAGGTTACCAACACCTTCAAGCATTCGTCACAGTGACTAGTTTTGAGGTGAAGAGCTTGTTGTACATATCTTTCTTAACCCCAAACACAGAACCTTTGGTGTTGATGTAAGGTCCTGGAGACTGAATGAATGCTTGAACCAGATACTTGATGTAAAGACACTTTTGGGGGCTCAAAGGAAGTTAAGTTCATACCTCAAGAGTCAATCACTATGAAACTTGCTAAGCAGAGATAAGGTGTTGAAGATCTGAGCTTTGTCAAAGCTGGAAAGAGGCCTTTGGGAAGAGAGTCCTGGGTCCACCCAGTCCCTGGGGAGCTCTTTTCTGTGCCTGGTCCTATCTCCATCCAGACAATACCTATAGACAAGGTGGACATGGATGGGCTTGAAGGGGACCTTGTCCACTCTCAGGATGCAGACCTCATGTCCAGCTGGGTACTGTATGGCCAGAGAAAATCATTATGGACACCTCCCTTGATGGGGAATGGTTGGACTCATTGAGATCACCATGAGACATATAAGATGCTGGAAGGCTCCCGGCAGCCTTCTGTTGCCTGACAGTGTACTGCATGATCTGTTCCTTAGTCTACTACATAAATTTTCAGGTGCTCAAGGCCCCTTTGATAATGTGACCTGGAGTTTGGAGACAGCAGTTCTACAGCAGGTATGTCTTGCCTGAGAGGATGCTCAAACACCTTCTGACTTAGAGGGCTGTAAAAAACTCAGCTGCTGCCTCTCTGCTCAAGTAAGAATCTGCAAGTGCTGAAAAAACTGGCCCTGGCCCTAGGAAACCTGTGGTATAGCAAAGATTGCAACTTGATTCCTTTCCTTGGGATGAGCACCAGTCTATCATCTCTCTAGAGAGCCTCCCTGGGTCAGCAGCGTGGGGATGTAAGGAGGTCTGTCTGGAGCAGCAGTAAAAGAGATTTTCTCCACTCTCCACAGTGAGGTTTGGAGGCTGCTTTGAGGCAGCAGAGGGAGGAGAAGATGTGAAACTGCAAGCACCAACCCCCTCTTTCTTGGAACTCTGTGGGCAATCTGTGAAAGGGAAAGCATGACATAGTCCTGTTTTTTCTGGCAATCCTGGTTGGACTTGCAGCCTTTGGTGAGATGTGTCTTTCAGGCTAGCAAGGATTGGAGCAAGAGGAGTTGCTGACCCAGGCCTCTCAGATGCTGCTGTGGATGGATAAATCCAAACCTTGGGCAGATTCAGAGAGGTTCTCCTCTGTGCTGTCTGTGGAGAACTCCCAGGTGCTTTTCCATGTGTGGGATGCCAAGCTGCAGGACAGCACCACCTGTCTCTCCACTGAGCCCACATTGGTACCCACAGCTTGCAGCATCACACAGAAAGAGAGTATGTGTGTGTGTGTGTGTTCCCTGTGCAGTGTTTCCCTTCCCAGCACTGTTTGCTTCTAGACCTCAACTTGTCCAGCAGTGGCATGTTGGGATTGTGGTGAGGCTGGGTCTCTGCCTCCCCAGCCTGTGCAGCAAAGACAAATGTCATTCACAGCATGCTGGTGTGACTTTTCTGTCTGAGTTCAGATCCAGGGTCTTGGGAAAAGAGCAAAATAGTCCAATAAAACTGCCAGGTTCAAGGAGTGCCTGGACTTGTGGGCTTGGCTACTTGGGCTATTGAGGGATGCCACATGAACTACACCAGGCTCCATCAAACCCCCTGAGCTGAAACTAACTGCGGCATGGGAATGAGTATTAAAAAGATGTATCTGACTGGCTTGTCCTGCTCTTATTCTTCCCTCAGCCTCCTCTGAAGCACACTGTTGCAGAAGGGAGCCCTTATTGTGAGACTTGACTGCTCTTGTGGCTTTATCTCCTAGCCAAAGTAGCCAGAAGAAGGAAAATCCCTTCCTAGCTGTGCACCTGGGCATCAGCCAAACCCTCAGCATGTGAAAAAGACCCATCAGCCAGGGACTGGGGAAGATTTTCTGTTCAACTGGATTCCCACCCATGCCCCAAGCTGTTCCATTGCTTTTCATGTCTCTCCTCCATCTCAGGGGAATCACCATTGCTTTGCTGGGAGGAATCCCTGTGCCCCAATTTCCTGACAGAAAACAACTGTTCACTCCATTTCTAGGAATGAGCTTGTCCCTCTGTGCACTGTGTCATGCTAAGTCCATTTGGTGGAGCAAAGAGCTGATCTTGGAGAGCAGCTGTGTTGGAAGATGACAAAACCAACTGTGGTGGCTACAAAGAAGTTTTAGCTGAGTTTTCCTTTCTGAGGGAGTAGAATTGTATGTGTTAGCAGTGAAGCCTTCTGGAGTGACAGGCAGAGCTTAGTCTGTATCAAACTAGGGTGTGTGAGAAGGAGAGACAGAACAGGGAGAATCAGAAAGAGGCAAAGAGAATGAGGCACCTGAAGAAAAGAGATGTCCTGTGCCTGAGAGGGATGGAAAGGTGGATGGTCACTAAGAAGTGCAGACAAAAGTTCTGCATTAACCTGCTCAGTTAACATGCTCACATCTTCTGTGCTTCCTTGTCTACACTTACAGCTGGAAAGCTGGATGCATTTGTGTCTGTGGAGAGCTCAGGGGATGATTCTTCCACATAGCCATCTGCAGGATCACCCCCAGGGTGTCCTCCATGAAGAACTTCAGTGGGCTGTTGGCTGAGGGACAAAAATGATTCACTGCCAGAGCAGGCAGAACCAGAGAGGGAGTGTTTCAGGCAAGATAAGAGCAAATATTTTCTCTTCCTCACTTCTTCCTTCACTTTCTCCACTGAATCATTTCCAGAAGATCTGCCCTTGGGACTGGGAGGTGGTTTTCTGACTTTCTCCCACTGTCATGGTTTAACCCCTGTTGGCAACTAAGCACCACACAGCTGCTCTCTCACCTTCCCCCCCCGGTGGGGTGGGAGACAGAATCAGAAGGGCAGAAGTAAGAAAACTCATTGAGATAAGAACAGTTTAATAATTGAAATATAATAATAATAATAATAATAATAATAATATTGTAATGAAGAGGAAAACAATGAGAGAGAGAAAGAGAACAAAACCCAAGAAAAACAGGTGACGCAACCGTTCACCACCTGCTGACCAATGCCCAGGCAGTCCCCAAGCAGTGATCGCTGCCGAGCAGCCAACTCCCCTCAGTTTATATACTGAGCATGACGTCATATGGTATGGAATACCCCTTTGGCCAGTTTGGGTCAGCTGTCCTGGCTATGCTCCCTCCCAGCTTCTTGTGCACCTGGCAGAGCATGGGAAGCTGAAAAGTCCTTGACTAGTGTAAGCACTACTTAGCAACAACTAAAACATCAGTGTGTTATCAACATTATTCTCATACTAAATCCAAAACACAGCACTATACCAGCTACTAGGAAGAAAATTAACTCTATCCCAGCCAAAACCAGGACACACACACAAACAGGAGCGTTGCTCTCAGCATGCACCTCAGCTCAGTGTGGATCCCACTATGCAAAAATGCCTGTCACCTCCTGCCAGGGTGCTCCCAGAGGGGAGCTGTGCTGTGTCCCAGCTTTCCCACTGCCCAGAGCCTCCAGAGAACAGCCTGTAGTGCCTGGTCCTCATGTGCTGGGACCAGGACACCTCCAGCAGGGTGAGGGACCCAAGGAGCCTCTATGAGAACATTACATCCCACTTCCAGTTCCCTGTCATCTTGGATGGCTCCTGGGTGCCTGAGTACACGCTTAGGGGCTGTGCCTTCCTTCCACCCAGCCTAGCACTTTGGCCAGCAAAGCTTAGCATGGGGAGAGGTTTCCTACCTTGGTGGCACTGATCTGCCCTCCATTATTTTGCTGCAGATCCTGTCAGTATGTGAGGTCTGTTGGAGGACAGATTCCCCCTGAAACAACGCTCTGCTTTCCCAGGCAGGGTGAGGAGATGGAGATGCCCTGGCACTGGTGAATCACTCAGTGCACTGGTGAATCACCCAGTGCCACTGCTTGAGGGTCTCAGAGAGGAAGAAGTGAGGCCTTGGTCTCTGGGCACAGCAAGAAGGTGCCCACTGCCTGGATGATGAGTACGGACAGTAAATCTGCCTGGAACTGCAGGCAGGAGGAGAGTGAGGGGGGCATTGCCTGTTCCATGGGACCCTGCATGCCTGAGCCCTTATTTCAAGCCCAGCGGTGCCTTCAGGAGTTCCTCCTCTGCACCTAGGAGATGGTGATTGCCTGAGGGTGACAGGTGTTTAAATCACTACCTGGATCTGACAGTGGAGGTCAAAGAAATTGTCAAGGATCATTGAAAAACATACCTAAATAGCTAAAACTGGTTTTAAGGTGGGGTTTTTTTGTCTTTGTTTCTCACCATCCTATTCTATTTTTAATTGGTAATAATTTACATTAATCTTCGCCAAGGTGACTCTGTTTTACCTGTCAGGGTAACTGGTATTTGATCTCCCTGTCTTTATCTTGACCCATGAGTTTTTTCACCTTATTTTCTCCCCCTGTCTTGTTGAGGAGGGGGATTGAGAAAGAGTGGGTGGGCATCTGGCAGCCAGCCAAGGTCAAACCCAGCAAAGGACATGACAAAGCTACTCCAAACAGGACAATATGATACCCTTGAGAAACATAAACATGAGCAAGAAATAATAAGGTGGAGGACAGGACCAGGAACACAGCCAGGAAAGAACATGGACAAGACTCCCATTTGACACCTTTCTGAGAATTAGGAAATTGCAATTATTCTTGGAAAGAATAAAATCACACAAGGGAGAATAGCATGGCTCAGAGTCAAAAAGGACCACAATTCAAAAAAATTCTCATTATCTTCTTCAAACCGTCGAGAGCTGCAGTTCAGGAGTAGCTGAACTGGGAAAAACCCCACCACACTATTATTTTTATAGCATCCTTAAATTCCATATATGTTCACTTTTGTTTTAAGAGAATGCATTCTGGGGACAGAATTGGCTTAGTGCGGATGATCATGCAGGTGATTATTTGCAATCTCCAGCCGAAATTTTTAGTAGTTAAGGCCTTCCTTCAGGCAGAATTTTTTTTTCACTTTGAGATAACCTCCTTTGTAATTTTTAGAGCCATGGCAAAGGAGAACAAGACACCTGTAACTGATCTCATTCCCCTGGGCTTCCCAGACCTCCCAAGGGGGGCACATGGCCCCATGGGCCGTTATCTTCTCCATGTATCTTCTAACCCTGGTGGGGAATGGCCTCCTCATTGTCACCGCGTGGAGCAATCAGCACCTGCAGACCTTGCTGCATTTCTCCTTCCTCATCAGGTTTCCTTTGTGGAGATCTGGCACACCGCCACTGTTGTGTCAAAAATGATGAAGACTTTCCATGTCATAAGGAAAACCATTTGTGTTGCCTGCTGGCTGGGACATTCATGTTCCCCTTTCCTCCTGGCTATTACTGAGTTCATGGTCTTTCAATAAGTCCTTCAATGTTTGGCAATAATCCACATTCCACACAGCCTGATCATCCCTACTTTAGAAGCCAGCATTATAGCTCCTTGGACTATCCTCTTACAGTTACTAGGGCATATGTCAATCTCTGCATAGGTTAAAAGCCTTTCCAAATAAATCAAATTGCATATTCAGCTGTCAGCTGTGCAGCACTGAAAAGTGTCCAAACAAACTAGTAGATGTGCTTGTAATCAGGGCCATGCTTGTAGTAGTCATCTGGAACTTCTTCCTGTGTGAGAGGATGAGATTTTTCCTCAAAAATATCCAATCATCTGTCTGAATCTCTGTTCTTTATATGGTAGAATATTGCTAATGTTGCACTTTATTGTGCTTCTAAGATTAGGTTGACTGACTGTGCAGTCATCTATAAATATTGTTGAGCATGAGCTGTATATTTTGTAAGCTGCCCAGGAGAAACATGGTTGATGTGGTTACTCCTCCTTTTCTCTTACACATCTATTTGAGACTTGCTCAGGAAAACTGTGCTTGCTCTGGGATGATCAGATGGATTAGATTCCAAGGTTAAATCACCCTAAATCACCTCGGAAAACCTGGTCACTGATGTGCTGGAGGTGGGGGGTGCCACTGCTGGGATCTGAGTCCCCTGACTTGGCCTCTGCTGATCCTGATCTGCTGCCTGCTGCCACCACATTGTATGTGTCAAAGACGACCAAAGGGCTGGAGAACCTGTGCTATGAGAAAAGACTGAAGGAGTTAAGTCTTTTCTCCCTGGAGAACAGAAGGCTCAGGGGGACCTCATGACAGTAGTCCACTACTTAAAGGGTGGGTGGCTACAAAGAGGACAGAGGGTCTCTCATCACAAGAAGCCACATGGAGCCGACAAGGAGCAACGACAGATTTCCAACAGCCAGGGACTGCAGTGCTGGGAAGACCCTGGCCTGCATGTGAGGAGCAGTGGTGGTGTGAGCAGAGCTCAGGCTGGCCCTGCCTCAGAGCACTTGTGGAGCCAGGGAAGCTGAGTACGGGCAGGGTCATGCCCCAGTGTTTGTACTATGGTTGGGTTGGTGCCTGTCCTGTACCACTGTGTCCCTGGGGCATGACCAATTCTCGACTAGTGGGGCTACCATGGGGGTCATGTGCACAGTGAGGAGGAACTGCAGATGCCTGGGTGCTGGCAACTGTCCCCAGTGCTTGGGTAGCAGGTCTCATTAGGAGGAGGTGAAGCCTTGGTTTCTGGGCACAGCAAGAATGTGCCCAGTGCCCAGAGAGATGGACAAAGATGGTGCCTCTGCCCTGAACTGTAAGCAGGAGGAGCATGAGTGGAACCTCACGTGGTCCATGGAGCACTGAGTGCCTGAGCCTTTATTTTGAGCCCATCCGTGCCTTCAGGAGTTCCTTTTCTGCACCCAGGAGACCATGGATACCCAAGAGATGCCAGGATTTAGAGCACTGCTCAGGGCTGAAGGCCGACATCTAAAAAGAATTTCAAGTATAACTGAAAACCATACTTAAATGTTGGCATTGATAGTGAAGCCACAAGTGAAGTTCACACAGACTCAGGGAAGATAGACAGCTGAAACAAGCCATGAGAAGGCAGGGGGTCACTGAACTGTGGAAAGCCCATGTTGCTGTGGGGATGCTCTGTGCACTGCTGCCTTCTGTCCAGTCACTATCTGCCTGTAAATGGTGGGATGATGGCCAGAAAGTGAGGATTTCCTGCAGGGTTATGCAGCAAGCAAATGCTTTGTGGCACTTAGGGCCTGCAGAGCTGGGCTTACGGAGACCCTGACAACAGGGAAGATGGAGTCAGTGCCTGAACACCTTCATCACCTCGCTTCACAATTGGGTGGCCAGAAGGCAGATGAAGGCTCTCATAATAAAGCCTCCAGGCAGAAAGACCCTCTGCCTGAATTTCACCTTTTCCTCTGGGGAAGGCAGTCTCCAGAGCTCCAGATGTGTATGGCTGCCCTTCTGCCTCAGCATCTCCTCCTGGCCAAGGCCTCTGATATGCCAAGGTTTTTGGTCCAGCTGGTGCCTGAGAATATCAGCCAACACAAGAGGGCTGAGAACGGCCCAGCAGAGACAGATCAGAGAAGCTGCTGAGCACAGAAACATGTCCCACTGTCACCACAATGGCCTAGTGGGGATGGAGGGGGTAACTGCTCTTGCACAGAGCCTTTCCGGAGCAGAGCTGGGATCTGGCAGTGGTACAACCCTAGAGGCCCTGAAAAGCTGCCCCAGGCTTGGAGGAGGCAAAGTACCACAGAGCACCCATGGGTCTTTGGGCATGGGGTGAGCACTAGAGCTGCAGTGGCCCATGGGGCTGTTGGGTTCACAGGGAGTGGGGACTCCATTGTGTGGCTGATACCAGTACTAACTTGTGAATGACCTCAGCCCTGCATATCTGGAGGGCAGCTGGGCCCTGCCAGGTGCTGAAGGACTGTATGAGGTACCTATCTCACCTGCCTGTGCCCATGTGAGCTGGCAATGGACCCTAGATTGGGTAATGGAGGGGAGGGGAAGGCAAAGATGAGACTGTGGGCTGTCGCCAGGTATTATTGTCTCCATCTCCCCACTCCTGCCACCATTTGAAGCCATCCTCTGTTTGAGCCTCCTGTGCCCTGCTTCCATCCTCACGGCCATCTTCTGCCTGAGCCTTCTCCCCCAGCACAGCTCCATCCAGAGCTAGAGGAGATCCCTTCCCCAAAAGCCTGCTGCTGACCTCATCCAAGTGAGAAAACTCATGGGTTGAGATAAAGACAGTTTAATAGGTAAAGCAAAAGCCGTGCACGCAAGCAAAGCAAAACAAGGAATTCATTCACTACTTCCCATCGGCAGGCAGGTGTTCAGCCATCGCCAGGAAAGCAGGGCTCCATCACGCGTAACGGTTACTTGGGAAGACAAACGC
>JAYKAV010000683.1:0-52182 GCA_035582835.1 Phoebastria nigripes | reverse complement strand
GGTTCGAGCTGCTTCAGAAGTAGTTGGTACTGAAGCACAGCTCCTCCTAGCACCCTGACTGCCGGTGCTGGGCTGGATGTTCAAAGAGAGGGTCCCCTCTACACATCATGCAACTGATGCTACGTGGAGTAAGTGGGTCGCGCTGATCACAACAACGGGCCCGAATAGGAAACCCCAGTCGCCCAGGAATCTTGGAAGTGATCACGAACTGGCCAGAAGGCAAAGATTTTGGAGTATCGCCAAAGGAGGAGGTGACGCGTGCTAAGGAGGCCCCACCGTATAATAAACTACCAGAAAATGAGAAGCAATATGCCCTGTTCACTGAGGGGTCCTGTCATCTTATGGGAAAGCATTGGAGGTGGAAGGCTGCTGTATGGACAAGTCGCAGAAACTGCCGAAGGAGAAGGTGAATCGAGTCAGTTTGCAGAAGTGAAAGCCATCCAGCTGGCCTTGGATATTGCCGAACGAGAGAAATGGCCAGTACTTTATCTCTACACTGACTCATGGATGGTGGCAAATGCCCTGTGGGGGTGGTTGCAGCAATGGAAGCAGAACAACTGGCAGCGCAGAGTAAACCTAGCATCTGGGCTGCCGCATTGTGGCAAGATATAGCTGCCCGGGTAGAGAACCTGGTTGTAAAAGTGCGTCACGTAGATGCTCACGTACCCAAGAGTCGGGCCGCTGAARAACATCAAAACAACCAGCAGGTGGATCAGGCTGCTAAGATTAAAGTGGCTCAGGTGGATCTGGACTGGCAACAGAAGGGTGAATTATTTATGGCTTGGTGGGCCCATAAGACTTCAGGCCATGGAGGAAGAGATGCAACATATAGATGGGCTCGAGATCGAGGGGTGGACTTGACCATGGACACTATTGCACGGGTTATCCGTGAATGTGAAACATGCGCTGCCATCAAGCAAGCCAAGCAAGTCAAGCCTCTTTGGTATGGAGGACAATGGCTGAAATATAAATATGGGGAGGCCTGGCRGATTGATTATATTACACTCCCACAAACCCGCCAAGGCAAGCGCTACATGCTCGCCATGGTGGAGGCAACCACCRGATGGCTGGAAACATATCCCATGCTCCATGCCGCTGCCCAGAACACTATCCTGGGCCTTGAAAAGCAAGTGCTATGGCGACATGGCACCCCAGAAAGAATTGAGTCAGACAATGGGACCCATTTCCGMAACACCCTCMYAGACACCTGGGCCAARGAGCATGGCATTGAGTGGGTATATCACATCCCCTGTCATGCACCAGCCTCCGGGAAAATAGAACGATACAATGGACTGCTGAAAACTATGCTCAAAGCGATGGATGGTGGGACATTTAGGCATTGGGATACACATTTAGCAAAAGCCACCTGGTTAGTCAACACTAGGGGATCTGTCACCCGAGCTGGCCCTGCCCAATCAAAACCCTTACGTACTGTAGATGGGGATAGAGTCCCTGTAGTGCACATTAAAAGTATGCTGGGGAAGACAGTCTGGGTTAGTCCTGCCTCAGGCAAGGGAAAACCCATTCGTGGGATTGCTGTTGCTCAAGGACCTGGGTGCACTTGGTGGGCGATGTGGAAGGATGGGGAAGCCCGATGCGTACCTCAAGGGGATTTGATTTTGGGTGAAAATAGCCAATGAACTGAATTGCATGATGTTAATTGCTATATAATACTGTAGGTCATCACTTCTATGGTTGCTATATCATATGTCCTATCAACGGTATTGCAGTGAGAATCACCCAGATTACTGAAAAAGGAACACTGATGAAACCGAGCAAAGTGCAACGATGAGAAAACCAGACGAGCGCAGCGATAACGGAACCAGAACTGGCTTCAGGATGCAGCAATCCAACACCACACACCATCTCTCCTGCCCTGAAGGACTGCTATGACAGATGGAGCCCAAAAGTCATGGGCTAAATGAACTCAATGGATATTTTAGAGGGATGGCCCATAGATTAAGGGAATGGTATCTGTGTATATATCAAAGGGCAGGAAAAACAGTGATGATTAATTGGAATGTATTGGAAAGTGTAGGACCTGGGCATGACATAGATGGTGTAGAATAAGGGGTGGATATTGTCCTGGTTCCGGCTGGGACAGAGTTAACTTTCTTCCCAGTAGCTGGGGGGGTGTGCTGTGTTTTGGGTTTGGTATAATAGGAGCGTTGATGGCCCATTGATGTTTTGTGTGCTGCTGGGTGGTGCTTGCACCGGGCACTTTTCGGCCTCCCATGCCCTGCCAGGTGCGTGGGAAGCTCGCGGGGGGAGCATAGCTGGGGCGGTTGACCCAGCTGGCCAATGGGGTATTCCATACCATGCGACGTCATGCTCAGTATAAAAACTAAGCGTGTGGGGGGGCGCTTGGTCCCGGGACAGGCTCTCGTATCGGGCATGCGTCGGTTTGGCGGGTGGTGAGCAGTTGCATTGTGCATCGCCTGCTTTGTATATTCTATTGTTGCTGTTGTTATCACTGTTACTATTACTGTTCTACTTTGTTTTATTTCAATTATTAAACTGTTTTTATCTCAACCCGTGAGTTTTCCTACTCATGCCCTCCCGATTCTCTCCCTGTTCCTACCTGAGTGGGGGGGTGAGTGAGCGGCTGCGTGGTGTTTAGGTGCTGGCCAGGGTTAAACCACGACAGTACAACACGGAGGGCTATTAAAAAACATCCTTTCATAAACCCGATTTATTCAGTTAAATCAAGACCAAACTGTTTTCCTCATATTTGTCTCTGTCAATCTGAAGGAGAATTGCAACTAATGTGAGAAAGCATTTCATTTCCAACCCCAATTTAGGCACAGAGTCTTAGTTGTAATCCACATATAGGAAGCCAGTGAATGACAGATGCATCATACTAAATTTGTGGCATGCTCAAATCACCAGCCTGTTCACTGGTGTTCATCTATAAAGCTGTCAGATGGTGACCACTCTGGCCACAGACAGCATAGGCCTGGTTAAAAGAAATCCATCTACAAAGCAAAAGGCTCTTGTTACCTTTTTTAAAAATCAATTCCACTGCTCAATATCTTGTTTAACCCACAAGTGTTCCAGTCTGTGGGAACAATAGCAATTGTTAACACATTAAAAGAAGAGCATGTCTCTGATGCAAGGCCAACAAAGACCCTACTTTACTGTATTTTTCATTTTGTTTTGCATTCCTCTTCCTGCAGTGAGGCTTAACTCAACCTGTGTAGAAAAAATCACATGAAAAAAGCTCTATATATGGCTTAGATTGAAACAAAGATTTATGGCCTTATCATTGCTTTTTATAATTTAATTCTCTGAAGTTCATTCGCACTTCTTTTAGGTCTCCATGTTCAAGAGCAAAAGGAAAATTTCCTGCTGGTAATTTTACTCTCTCACAGCTTAATCCTTAGGCTGTGATGAGAAGTACTAAAGAATAACCAACCAGCTAATGTGTCTGAGATATCATTTGTTTTATTCATATGAATATATTTACGCAATAAAAACTGTGTTTTTTCCTGCCTATTAGAGGATAGTTGGTGGAGCATAATAATCTCTCATATTAACTGTGAAAACAGAGTCTAAGGTCCTTTCTTTTTATTCAGTTTCTAGGTATAGTTTGCTATATAATTACTTTAAAACTTATAATTGTACTTGGAGACAAGAAAATAAGGGATCATCTCACAAATCACTACAGAGGGGGGTGCTTGAAAGTTTCTGAAGAATGTTAAATAGGTCAGAATACAAGAGTTACATGCTGACACAAATTTAAAATTTTTAGGGGGAAAATAGGCTGCATCAAAATTATATTAGACTACTTGACATCTTTTAGAGTCAAGCCCTCCAGGAACAGCCAACCAGTTAACGCTAGAGGTCCAGTTTTTTAGCAGCTGATGAGATTCTTTTGTACTCATTTCTAGTTATCTAACCTAGTTACACTTTCATGTACCTTCTTGTGTTTTTAAGGAATGTTGATTTTGCCATTTTAGACTCTTACTGCACCTACTATCATTATTTTGCATGGAGATAAATTGTGTTTGCTGTCCAGAATTGACTGGAAGAGCAGCAGAGGAGTTCATTCACACATGCTAACTAGCCATACAGCTATGCTTATGTCACTTACTTACATGACTAACATGATTCTACTAACATATTTTGTGCTGGCTTCCTTGCATATTGTGACAAATGTGGTGTGCTATTGTCCCAAGGCCTACAAAATGGTCTCCATTCAGGTATTCATAAGGCAGTGCTTGCTGCTTACCAGAACTGATGGATGGAGATTTCAGGGTCTTAAAATGTAATGTGAATGGCACGAAGAAGCTACAAGTGTTATTTCCATCAAGCAGCTATAGGTATTAGTCTAAATTCTCCTGCCTCCACCTCCTGCATATTCATCTGTATTTGGGGGCTCATTCGTATTTTATTCTATAGAAGTTGAAAAGAGCAAGCAACCGCAACTGAAGGTTTTGAGCAACTCTCTGCCCACACACACTGATAAATACACTTTTCTTCATTAAACAGATTTCCTATATTTATATTGTTTAAATCCTTCTAATCTAGACTTCTTGTATGACAACTGCCTGATCAAATTCCCAAAGTAGAATCATAGAATCATAGAATATCTCAAGGTGGAAGGGACCCATAAGGATCATCTAGTCCAACTCCCTGCTCCTTGTAGGACTACCTAAAACTAAACCATATGACTAAGAACATCATCCAGACGCTCCTTGAACTCTGACAGGCTTAGTGCTGTGACCACTTCCCTGGGGAGCCTGTTCCAGTGTCCGACCACCCTCTCAGTGAAGAACCTTTTCCTAATGTTTAAACTGAACTTCCCCTGATGCAGCTTCATTCCATTTCCTCGTGTCCTAGCGCTGGTCTCCAGAGAGAGGAGATCAGCACCTCCTCCTCCGCTGCCCGCCTTGAGGAAGTTGTAGACTAGGATGAGGCCACCCTGCAGCCTTCTTTTCTCCAAGCTGAACAAGCCAGGTGACCTCAGCCACTCCTTATAAATCTGGCCGTCGAGACCTTTCACCACCTTGGCTGCCCTCCTCTGGACACACTAATAGTTTGATGTCCTTTTTATATTGAGGTGCCCAAAACTGCACACAGTACTCGAGGTGGGGCTGCACCAGTGCAGTGTAGAGTGGGACAATCACCTCCCTCAACCGGCCAGCTATGCTGTGCTGATGCACCCCAGGTCACAGTTGGCCCTTTTGGCTGCCAGGGCACACTGTTAACTCATATTCAACTTGCCATCAATGCAAACGCCCACATCTCTTTCCGTGGGGCTGCTCTCCAGCCTCTCATCCCCCAGTTTGTATGTATAACCAGGATTACCCTGTCCCAGGTGGACAAACCTGGTTATTTAACAACGTTATTTAACAATTGTTCTTGTTAAATTTCATATGGTTGGTGATTGCCCAGCTCTCTAGTCTATCCAGATCTTGCTGTAAGGCCTCTCTACACTCGAGGGAGTCCGCAGCTCCTCCTAGTTTAGTGTCATTGGCAAACTTACTTAATGTACATTCGATTCCTGCGTCCAGATCATTTACAAAAACATTAAAGAGCACTGGCCCTAAAATTGAGCCCTGGGGAACCCCACTGGTGACTGGCCACCAGCCTGCTGTAATCCCATTTACTATAACTCCTTGAGCCCGACCCATCAGCCAATTGTTCACCCAGTGTATTATGGACTTGTCTAGCTGTATGCTGGGCATTTTGTCCAGAAGGATACTGTGAGAGACAGTATCAAAAGCTTTGCTAAAATCAAAAAAACCCACATCTACTGGCTACCCTTCGTGACCTGAGTGACCTTGTCATAAAAGGAAATTAAGTTAGTTAGACAGGACTTTCCCCTCATGAACCCACGTTGGCTATGACCAATGCCTGCATTGTCTCTCAAGTGTTTTTCAATAATGCCCAGAATAACCCTCTCCATAATTTTACCAGGCACTGAAGTGAGACTGACAGGCCTGTAATTACCAGGGTCTTCCTTCTTACCCTTCTTGAAAATTGGGACAACATAAGTAAATCTCAAGAGAGTAAAGAACTAGCGTGTTGTTTCCTTGACATGTAGGAGTCAGAGCCCCACCACTGTATCAACACAAAAGCAAGAAGGAACAATGCTTCCAGCCATGCCTTCCAGTTCATCCATCTGGGCCAAACACTTTTCAGCTTGCAAAAGCTGTGGGAAGTTTTCACCACCTCTTGGTCAGAATTTGCATTGTCCAAATAGAAAGAAAATAAATTATTCGATTCAGTGTCTTCATAGTGCCTAGACAGGCAGGATGAATCACAAACATTGTCCAAGATAAATTCGACAAGTTTACTCAGCTGCTATTCATTGGGTCAGATTGTACGTTATACCCTTCACCATTCAGACAAATTGCATTTCACTAGCAAAAATTTTCATGCATCCCAAAAGCATTATGAATTTATAAGCAAATTATCATCCAAATATTTCTCCCAGGTCTTGTGCTGTTGCCTGCCATTCGCCACGAGTTTCACCAAAACCTACAAAAAGTGAATATTCAGAAGATAAATGTTTTTGAACAGATATGGGAGCTGGAATTCACATGGGTTAGTGATTTGGTGAATGTGTGGATATAGCAAAAGCAGCAACAGAAATCATGATTAAATTAGAAATAGAACTTCCCTCCTGCCAAAAAAAAAAAAGTTCTGATTCAATAGCTAATTTAGCACAAAAAAATATTAGATCAATTCAGTTATTAGGCCAGAAATTATATCTACACTGAAGTTTCTAACTTCATATACAAGCACCTTAGAAAAGGGCTCATTTTCTATATAGTAAGCATCCCTTTGTGTCAATGGGTGCTATGGTGGCCTTTGAAGGAAAAAAATTACCCTGACTAGTTTATGTACCGGGCCCAAGTGTAGGGCTTATAAGTTTAGAAACATAGAGGATATACAGCCCAAGAAAAACAATCCTGCCCTTGTTGGAACAGGGGATAGGTTTCATATTTGACTTCTGTTCCTTTACTAACTTGTAGAACTGTAGGTTGTAGCAGATGGAGCAAAACATCAGACCCACTGGGGACTTTGTTAGTGTTTACAGTCAACTGCCATTATCACATTCCCTGCTTGTTTTGCCACTACTACAGCCTAAACTAAGAAAGACTAGTATTTTAGAAAGTACCAATTCAGGTAAAAAGTCAAGTACAAGAAAAGAAAGATAGAAAATCACAGATTTGAGGCACTACTATACTGGAGCTATTGCTGAATGTCCTGGGTCCTCTGTAGAAGAGAACAGTTCTCCTTGGAGGGATGAATAAAGGTTTATTTCTATTGCTCAGTGACATTTTTGCAGTTTTTCTTTTTTTTAGTGCTGGACTATCTTCATTAGCTGCAATGTGACTGACAGATAATTTCAAAGGATTATCCATGAAATGCACTGATGACGCTAGGAATTATGTGGTGACCCACACAAGCCATAGAAAATGGCACCATACAGGCCTGGTAAAGAGTGTGCTATGAATTAAGGCCTGTAGCAGTACCATGAGGTGTGCATTTGCAACTATTATTTATTGCAAATCAATAGCATGGTTGGAACATTACAGAACATAGATGAAGTGATACCACTTGCTACAATGAGGTTAGAGTTGAAAAGACAAGTGATTATGTTGCAGACCCTCGGTCTAGTGGGTAACCAGAAGATAAAGTTACTGCAGATTGGTACCATTCTTTTTCCTGAGATACTGTCACATTAGAAATTAGCTAGCTAGTTTAGCTAGATAGCTAGAACATAATTATTTGGCTGATAATTTTAAGAAGGGGACTGTACAGAATAGTATTTTAAGTAGGAGGTCAAATTCTGTATTAGAGGCCCATTTTTGCATAATTCCTTAACAATTAATAAATTATTAATAGATACCAAAAGCAAGTTATAGAGAGGAGCAGCAGGGTTGTAGATAGTTAAGTCCTCCGGTTGGAAATACAACAGATTATTTTAAGCCACAGTTCTAAGTAGTGAGTTGGCCTGTTCGGCTTCATATCAATTGAATAAACATCCTGCCTTCTTGTTTACTAAAGTACTGGAGTTTTGCTTTGGTAATTTTCTATATACTTTCCATTGACTTTTTAATGACTTACAAGGGAAAGATAATAAATTTTGGTCTGTAAACTCTAGTGAGAATAGGGTAAAATGGTGATTCGGACAGTTCAGAGACCTTTTGTATTAAGGATCATCTACAAAGAACCGCAAGTGTAGCCTCTATTCTATTGTCTCCCCTGGAAAAAACACCCAAAGATCCCAGAGCAAAGCTTGGCTGCAAAGCTGCCAAGAGTATAATGTATGTTGAGTTATGATTCCCTTATGATACTTCCTCTGTCATGCCTTCCCATAGAATATATGGGAATTTACATGAAAAAATTGTGGCAATTTGGCATTTGATGTTCATTTGTGGTTTGGAAGTCTATTCTGAGAAGGTAATTTGTTGTCATAAAGCAAATTCTACGCTTGAGATAAGTACAACCTACTTCCACCTACTTTAGACATTATCTAAGCCTCAGTGAAGTGAGTGGATATATTGAAAAACCATATTGAAAAAAATTTGGATGACATTCTCCTGTTCCTGCAAAATTCAGAATATGAGCAGACTGAAAGCATTCTGATTTCATTTCTCCTTAATTTCTGAAGTCCTTGTGATAACACATCCTTCTCTTCCTTGACAAAACAACCAGGAAGACATGCAATACATACTTGAGTTCTCTGCAAATAAGGATCAGGCCTGTTAGTGCTTAGATTGGAAATGACCTGGAAGATCATGTTTCCAAGTACTTTGGTGCCTCATTAACATTTTGGCTTATAGTCAGGAGTGTTTCAAGAACATCAGCCTGCTTCTATTATGTAGCACCTTTACTATATACTCTGATATGTGATTAAAAAGGGAATTCTTGTAAAATCTATCATATAATTTCATGAAGAGAAAACTCTTATACATTTTTTCACTCTTCTTACAATTCTGAAAGAGGATGTTATAACATTGTTGCTATTTATTATGACTGTAAGAGTGCCTTAGGGGCCTCACCTCGGATCTAGACCCCATTGTTTTATGCAGTGTAAAAGTACTTAGTATTATTTTGCACTCCTTGTCTTAACTTGATATCTAGTACTGTCTTCACCATTTAATATCGTCCATATACCACATCTGAAATGGCTGTTTTCTAATACTTGTTAAATTTCTGGACGTATGGTTTGAAAGTGCTTTGGAAATCCATATGAAGGCATTGTATAAATCTGACATCATTATAATTTGTTTATTTTGGAGATGCTTTTCAGATAATTTATAAAATAAAGGTGTAAAGTGGGTTGAATCGCAACACTGGGTTTTGGCCTGGTGTACCTACCCATTCACAATATGGAAGTAAGTTCATTTTGTGCTAGTATATAGCTTTAAAAAAACCCCAAAGACAAGTCTGAAGCACACACCACTTCTTCCAAAACAGAGAAATAAATCTCTGCTTCTTTCAGTCTGATTGCTTCTGATGTCTCTGCAATAAATATGGATCAGATCAGCTAGTTGCAGAGGATAGGGCACTAAATTCCTTTAATTCTTGTTTCGAAATCTGCTTCTGTGGAAAAATTACTTGCCCTGGAATGTGTGGAAAGTAAAAGGCTGAATTTCTTTTTGAAAAATGCTTCTCTTTCTTTACCATCACATTTCTGATATGTAAAATATATCCCTGCAGAGCACAGAACAGAAGAGCCTGCAAAGTACTCTAGAGGAGACTCTGGTCTACCTTTTTTTTGGTGCAGACTGTGGTAGAAACTGTCTGGGGCAGATAAATGTAAGTGGGAGCTATGGCACAAAACTGAGTTAACAAACATTTAGGCTCAACAAAGAAAAATAAGTTTCTTAATTATATGAGATAGAATGCATAGGGGTTCTCGCAAAGAAAATGGTTTTGGTCAAAGCTTTATTGCCTGAATTATGTAACTGGTTGAGATTAACACTTGATAACACACTGGAAATGAACTGTGTATCTCCTCAAATATCTGAAAGGCTTAATTCTCACCTCAGCTAGATTCCCACTGAGGTGAGAGGAAGCTTTGTTGTTACGTGTGTGTTGCCAAAAGAAAGGCCCTATTATCCCCTTATTTATTTAAACTCTTTAGCTCAGAAGAACAGAAGAAGTTTATTAAATATAAAAACTCTAGTTCAGTGTAAACGCTTCTGTATTATCTGGAAATGAGAGGAAAAGCTAATTATTTTTAATGTGAAATTTTGAAGCAGAGCACTCTATCTCATTTCTTTTAAATGATATTAATACCTAAATCCACACAAAACAAGAAAATAAATCTAAGCAATAATGTGATATAGTAAAATTGATATTGATTATTAGGAGTAAAAGTGCTTTATGAGAAACATTAACAACCTTTTAGGTTCCCTTAGGAAAAAACATTGTAATAAAACTAGAATAAATTACTACAATCTAATCACCTTTTAACTAAAATTCTTTAATGGAATTTATGTTGTCAGAAGAGCTGTTGCTTTTAAGCACAGAGCAAACAGCTGCTGCTGCTGCATGGAGTTACAGAGCATGCGGGAGTGCTGTGTTGACAATCTACCTTTCTGATTAACTAACTGAAGCATTTTTTCACACTTGCACTTTGTCTTGAGCCTTCTAGCTCTTTCTGTCTAACCCAAGAGTATGCCCAAGGGGCCTGAGAATGGTGGGGAAGTTCATGTGGATCAGCTGCCCTAGAACTGGCCTTCAATATCACTTGCATTAATAAATTAGGAGCATTAGGCAGTAAATTGCCATTTGCAATATGTAGCTTTTCCCCTTGCCCTCCTTCTGTAGAAGGAAGCCTGGAATGTCTTATTTTTAATGGTGCATTACTTTTCTTTAATAGATCTGTTAGAGAAGATAAATACATTAGAGAAGACAAATCAAAGAATTAAACCTTGCGTTTGGGCTGGAAACAGTGAGATTTGTGATGGCCATTTGTTCCTGGGAGAGCTCGATAGCAGCTTTACACTGATTTCTAAAACAGTTCCATCTGCACATATGAACTTTCCCATCACTGAAAAGTGTTCAAGGTCCAAGCTGTCATTCCTGCTCAAACTTCAGATATGCCAGGCCCAGACAATTGAATGCTTTTAGGGGAAGCCATGACCTTGAACTCAAGTCAGTATTTTATAGTAAGCAATTTTACTGAGCAGAGGACAAATTTGATGTGCTTCCAGTAGCCTGTGTTGCTAGGGAGATGTGTTACAATACTCTACAGTATTAGGAATGTAAGTGYACAAAGGCATTGTGCCTTGGTCATCCTATTACTATCATTCAATGAAGAGGTGAGGAAGGTATGAACATGAAAATCCCATTTCTCACCCATTCTAATGTGACTATTTGGAATCTGTTTGGTAGACATGAGCCCTTTTGCTCCAGAGACCTGTGATTAGTTGCTAATTAAAAGTTGCTCCAAAATAACTTTTTCAAAATCAAGTATGAATTACTCTATTCCCTCCAGTACTCACAACAGCCAGAGATGAGGGTCGGCTACTGTGCATAGAGAGAGATATTCAGGCTGTCCCTGAACAAGCTCGTCCAGAATGAGAGCTGGCAGTAAAGCACTCGAGCTAGTTAATGCCACTTCACCTATCTTCACTTTAACCATTAAAGCCTAAAGAAAAAGCTGTGGAGGGTGTCAATGTGACATATGAAATACTGATATTACTGGGCATTTTGCCTTACGTACTTCTGACAGCATTGCTGAAGTTACGAAATTCTGAAAAAGTAATCTGTATTATTTATAGCAAAAAAGATCTTTGTTATTTTTACTGACATGTTGTAGGATAAATTGAATATTCAGTAGAACTGTTGTTTACCTTCCAGTTACAGTCTCTGCTGACAGGACTTATCTGTGGTTGAAAAAATGATGCATTTCTTCTAGTTTGTTATCTGCCTATACTGTTTGTATATATGCACGCTTAGAGATGTGCACAAGTATGCATACAGCTGCAGGTACATCAGTGAAAGGTGAGAGGGCTGAATAGGTGTGCCATATTGCACATTAGTATCAGGTACATTCTGCCTGGATTTTGAAGCCTCATATAAGGATATCCTAGTCTTGTGAGCTGCTGTAAGGAAATACGTCCACAGTATGTAACCAACCCTGGGGCATCATCTGATGTATAGGCCAAAGGCTCATTAATTAGTATTGGGACTATACCCATCCTTGTGTTGTATATCTACACTTTGGCTCATTAGAGTCATGGGCCAAGAAGAGAATATCTTAAACAGTAGAGGAACATTTCCAGATTTTGAAGGGTCTTGCTTTTTCAGGAGTATAATTGAGTCAAATTACATAAGAACTGATGAAAAAAATGAAGCTAGTTTTCTTTGAAAATGCCATTCTTATTAAATTCAAAAAGTTTTTAGAAACAAATAGATTTTGTCATATTTTTGAATGGGAAAGTAGAAGATAATTTCTTCAGATTTCATTCTGGTTTTACACTACTAAAATAGTTTTAAAAAATTTATGTCAGTAATGTGCAGAGATTAGTTTTAACTTCATGGTTTAGATATTATTCCTTTAGACTTTTAAATTATATTAAAATATTTATCTTAATTTTATAATATACATAATGCATTTTGTTAAATTACATATTGTACTTATTTATCCAGCTTTTCATCCACCAGTACCCCCAAGTCCTTCTCAGCAGGGCTGCTCTCAATCCTTTCATCCCCCAGCCTGTATTGATACCAGGGGTTGCCCCGACCCAGGTGCAGGACCTTGCACTTGGCCTTGTTGAACCTCATGAGGTTCACACAGGCCCGCTTCTCGAGCTTGTCCAGGTCCCTCTGGATGGCATCCCGTCCCTCAGGCGTGTCAACCGCACCACTCAGCTTGGTGTCATCTGCAAACTTGCTGAGGGTGCACTCGATCCCGCTGTCTATGTCATTGATGAAGATATTAAATTAATGAAGATATCATGCTCTACATATACTTGTCTCAGGTTTGGTACTGTTTTGTTTTGTCCCTCAACAAACTGAATCAGAACAGGCTGCATCCCACAGTCCCAATCTGTAATTCCCAGGTAATAATCCAGCCTTGAAAAGAACAGGGAATATTCTTCACCATCAGCTTCAATTCATTTAACTGAGCAGGGGGTCACAGACAGTAAGTACCTCTCAGATGCTATGATGCAGACTCAGTGATGGAGAGTGGAGATAGGTCCAGAGATAGCTCACTGGTAACACTACATGCAGATTCTTAATGTTTCAAGCTGCGGTCAAAACAACACTACTGAATGGTATTACCAAGGTTGGATCCATGCCCAACAGATACTTTGAGCATATTAGTAAAGTCTTGAGTTGGTTCAGATGTCATTTCTGCAGTAAATACATATGATTTCATGCTTAAACATTTTGGACATTATTGCTTTTATGAACCAATTTTTTCAATGGCAAGTAATAATCGACACTGGATCTGAAAGAGGCACACCAAATGTATGTATGTGCACGTATTTCTTAGACAAAGCAGTTTAGCACCTGTGGCATAATAAATGTATCAGTCAACTCCATTGGAAAATGTGGGGATCAGGCCCATCTGGGCACCTGATATAACAAGCTTCTTCTCGTGGACTTTCTTCTACCTTCCCTGAGAGGATGCTGTATGTGGTCATTGTGCCTGAAAACCTGCCCTCATCCACAGCATCATAATGCTGTGCGTTTCTGGACTACCTGTTTATTGTGATGTAAATGATACATTCAGAGCCTCCTATGTTTTATGAAAAGCAGAGACTAAAAAGAATTAAAAAAAAAAAAGATGGGTCAATGCATCTGTAATTTTCTAAATTCCAAACTCTATTTGCTATTTTCTAGCGTAAGCAGACATTTGAAGAATGTGCAATGGAATCTTTTACCCATTTTAACAGTATCATCACTGACTGGATGCATACAACAAATCTCAAATCAAGGGGTTTGACTTAGATGAAAGTATAGTTTGGCATAAATGAGATTACATGAACATCATGTTTCACTATTCCATAAAAATCCTGTTTCCGGGGAATTGATTTGCTCTTGGAAGCTCCCAGGTCTATTTTTGAGTAAAAGCTGAGTCTCATTTTGCTTACTTTTCTTCTTCTTGTGGCAGAGATGACAAAAAAGAAAATCAGTACCTTGAAGCTACAATGACCTTCACACAAAAAATTACTTATAACAGAATTTAAATTGTTGATGACTTTCATAATTGTCTTTTTGATTTTATATCATTTTGCAATTACTTTATTATAAAACATTAATCTTTTCTTCACTTTTAGATGGTTCATTATGCATAATATTGCACAGGAGTAAGACTTCAGTGGCTCTCTAATACTACATTATTTCTGTGTCATTTTGATACTCAAGTTGGGTTCACTGAATTCGTAATTGGGAATCTCCCATATGTTTTCAACATTAGTCTCAGCTGAAGACAGAATATCATATTCTGGAAGACTACTGAGCCTATTATTTTTCATTTGATTTTTCTATAACTATGAAGTATTTAACTTAGGTCAACAGTCTTATCAGCAGAATTGCCTCCTTACTACCCTTTTTTTCTATTTCTAGCCCTGCTAAGTGAAAGATGATTTCCATCTGGAAATTGTTCCATATCATGTGTTAGAAGAATTGGAAATCAGAAAGAATACATTCATAGTCCCATTCCTGTTGGACAGGCAGTCATACCACAAGCTCCCTACTACTGAAACAAAAGCTTACCTTCTTTCTGGTGGTGTTGGCAGAAAGGTCACAGTCTCGTTTATCTGTAAGTCTAAGCCATCTTTTCATTTTCAGCTGTACTCTTGATAGGTCAGTGTGTTAAATATATTGATATATTTGTAGGATTTCTTCAGCATTCCTAAATGTGCATGAGCTCAAGGAAAATTGCACCTGTGTCTTCCACATAACATACTGGTTTGCTCATGATCGCAGCCAGAGAGACACACTAGTGTCCACAAGAGGAAGAGAGCAGTGAAAGTTCCACCTCCAAGTTCTGGGATGAAAAAAAGAGACTACAGCTTGTTTCTCAAATTCCTGCAAAGGAGAAAGCCTATGGCTGTTAACATCACTGTCTCCTGAGGATGACAGTGAGAAAAGAAGGATTTCACTGCACCAAGCAGAGGACAAGTCCCCCTGAAACTGGTATTATCATCAGATGGGAACTGCTGTGCAAAAATTAAACCTGTTCCATGAAAAAGGGTAATTCACACAGTTGAAGTTTATGCCCTGAGGCAAAAGATGAATATATGTGTATTTCACATAACCACTATGATAATGCTATCCACTGAAATATCTAGGTCTCTTACTTCTAGCTAAACTTCATAGACCTATAATAATACAGACAATACAAAACAGTGGTGATTAGAAAATTGGATTTATGTTCCAAAGTACCTGATGTGCGGTAAGTCAGTTCAGTCTGGCATCCTAAAGCAGTTTGTGAAGTGTGTACTAGTTTATTAAAATGATGTTTACAACATCACTTTATGTTTTCAACATGACAAATCCATCTCCAATGACTTGGAAAAATAGGGTGAGTATTTATGACATGATCTGTTTTTTGTAAAAGAAAATCCTACTGGCCACTCATTACTATGACTTCTTTATTATGGCCTCATCCACAATGTGACATCCACAATGTTCATCAGAGGACGGTGCAATGCTGTCCACCTCTCAGAATTGATGTTTAATTTTACAACCTTGGTGTTCAAATTAAATCGTATCGATTCCTTCTTTGACTTCTGCATTAAAAATTACCTTGAGTGGTTTTAGCATAGTGACCCAGGAAGGTTTAAATTTAAAATGAACGACCAAGGGTTCAGCTTTAGTCCCTGTCATATTAGGAATTATACTGAAAAAGCTCTAACATCGTCCCTGTGTGTTTGAAAAACTCTTCTGGATGACACCTTGTCAAAAACCTTACTTTATTCTTGCTAGTTTTACATTAGGTTGCTGTCTGCTGGAAACAAGTTTGACCACAGCAGGAGCCCAAACCAAGGTTTATTTCAGAACCCCCAAGCAAACAGAGCCAAACCCCCCAACAAAAGAGCCGTCAGAGTTATAGAAATAGGTGGCCTTCTGCCTCTGCCCCACATCTTCTGTGAGTGGATCTATGCCTGCATCTGGAGGGCAGGGGACAAGTTTCAGGCATTGCTGGTGGTGGGGGCTGGTAAGAAAAACTTTCAACTACAACACAGTCTGCATCAGTCTGCATGGGCTGTTGCAGTCAGAACCGTTTCAGTGTCACAGACTGACGTGGCAACAATAGCATGTGATTGACAGTCAGGTCAGCCAGTCTGCAGAGATTGTGTGCTACCTGAGTGAATTCAGAATGCCCTTCTGCAGTGCAGGCACCAACAGTCTGAGCCACGAGCAATGTGGTGGTCAGGGAGATCCCAGCCTGCTCCTTAGCCTGGGCACCCGGAAGACGCTGGGGATACAGTGGCTGTAAGGGCTGAAAAGGGGATGCCTCTTAATGAATTCTCCCTTTAATGTGAATAGTCACCACTTCACTTCTGTCATATAGCCTAACCACATTCTCCCTTCTCAGTCAAAACTTAATATTTAATAGAAATAATTTATGTAACAAATATTTATGTAAACCTATTGAATAAACCAGGTAGTGGCATCCAGTTATCCTTCAGCTGCTGCTTAGATTTGTGCAGCTCCTTTGAAATATTTGTATTATTGTTTCAAGAATCAGTAAAACAAATTCTTCATATATATGAAGAATATGCTCATATGTTTGTTATGTTTTGAGCCTGGGCTGCCATTGCTTTTTGTGGCTCTTGCCTCATTAAGGAATTCTCAGCAAAACAGCCAGCTTTGTATCCATTTCCTCCCTCCCCTCCAGAGACTGGATAACCCGTCTCTGTCTCCTTTTCATTATGAGTCAATCCAGAGAGACAATCTCCAAAGACAATGGGGAAACATCATACAACACCACCGCTTTATGTTATCTTGGGCGTCCACTGCGTAGGAAATTCCATATCAGGATAGAACAAAGAATATATAGCGAAGAACTATATAGCCACTGTCTTTTCTTTGAAAGCAGCCAGCGGGAAATAGCTAGGAAAGTGCACAAGAGCAAGGCAAAAATACAGTAATTCTGCCTTCCAGCCTGCAGTAGCCTGTGGTTTACTGAACTAGATCTTTGTATCTAGTGTGTATGTCGTTGGTTAGTGGCTTCCATACTAAATTAATACTGAATTTTTTGCCTTGTCCCTCCTGAGTTGTCTACTTCCAAAAATCCTGAGATTTTAGTGATGAGTTTCTAAGATTACAAATTTCCAGTTCTATGGGTGATAAACCAGGTTTCATTGGTTCTGTTCTGTAGGTACCTAAAGGAATCTGACTTCTGTCTTTTTATTGCCATTTATATTACTCCCAGTCCATTGGTGAAAACTTCACTGAAAACTTCCTGAATTGTATATGCCTCTAAATGGCTTCCAATATCAGGTGCATAACATCTAGCAAAAACCCCGGCTTTGAACAAATGCCTGTATATAATATTATCTAGTTGCAGTCTTTTGGGGAAGTAAGAAAAATGATCTAGAATGAGTACCAAGTTTTGTAGCTGACACAAACAAATCTATGCCTACTTTGCTTCAGGGGGCAGTTTTTTCATGTGTAGCTTTTCTGCTGTATTTTTGGCATTTATAACATGCCAAGCCAGTATCTTTAGTGTTACTATTCATAAAAAGTTTCTGTACCTTTTTTTAGACTTTTAGTCCCTCAATGACCTTCAAGATCCTTTTTCATTAGTTTGCTCCAATAAGTAATGTATTATGATCAAAGTAACGTATCACCTAGGACTGGAGCTTTGATTTGGGAAATGACCAGCCAATCTGTGCTAATAGCCTAAATTATTTCCTGAAGGTTTTTAACCTGACCTGTTGTTTTGCAAGTCACAGTGCAAACTAGCATCTTTTCATGTGGCTATTTTCAGTTAAGTATGAATTTCTCACCGCTGTTTCTTTTTCTTGTTTGTAAGGATGGTATTGATGATGATTTCAAAATTATCAGGATTTGTCTGTGCAGTCCTCTGTATCAACTCCAAGGTATACTTTTTCCTAGACTTTTCTCTGGTTTGTTTTTTTTAGTCTTTAACCCATCAGCTCTCCCTCTCCCCCAAGACCTGCCTGGAGCATCTAGATGTTGGCTTTCTCCTGGATAAAAATATCATTAAATCTTTTTAATCTCAATACCATAAAAAATGTTTTATATTCCAAAGAAACAGCTCATGGCCCAAACCAAATCCAAATAACAGTCTTCAGTAATTCCCTAAAGGAGTGTTAAATATTCTGAACATGTACACTGATGATATAAGGGCACAGGCTGATGTGTCTATTTTAGATAGTTGTTTGGCACCAGCCATATGGCCCGAATTTTCTTCCTTGGTTAATTATTGAAACTTGTTTTCTTTCTACATCTTTATTCAATGCTTTTGGGTCTCTGTACAAGCAAAGCATTCTGTTAATTTCTTCCTTTGCATTAGTCATATGTGTCTTCTGTGCTGGTTCCTCTATTTACAAGTCAAGAAACCTGTTTAGTTTCTCTTGACCCTCAACTTTCAAGCAAAGGAAACTCAGGACACAAATTGTAGATTGGTTGTGCTCTTCCAGCTTTATTCTTTATTCCATTAAGAGCTTCTTTATTTTCTGGAAGCTGACCTCTAACTCCTCCTCAGCTGTACACAGCTGAACTCTATGCTGTGTGTTTATTGCTTAACAGGGGTAAACTGGCCCCTGTATGCCCTAAGTTTTATTTTTTATTTTCCTACTGCTGGGTTCTTTCAGCACCATCTTGTTTCTGGCTACATATTGGCTGTGTCTTTAGGTTCAAGACCTCTTACAGGCTTAATTTTTGTGAAATCAATACTCCTTAACTAAAGGAGTAAATAAATACTGAAATAAATACTCCTTAAATACTCCTCATGATCACAGCCTCTTCTCCGGAGCAACAGGAAAAAGTTTCACATACTAAGTGACCTTCTTAGTGTCAGAAATCATACAATCTGCTAATGGTCTTCCAAAAACCCGTTGCTTGTTGATACAGGTTTGATTCTCTTGCCACTGTATTCCAGACAGATTCAGCTCCAAAAATTTTAACAGCTCTGTTTTTCCATCCAGTATAATTCTCTTTACAATTTATTTTCTTCAGACACAATGCAGTGCTTAGTATAAAATGCCTGAAAGATACCAGCTTTAAGTGCTTTTGCATAGCTGTACTTGGGTTCCTACAGCCATTCTCTAAACTTCTGTATTTGGGGCTATGCGACTTAAAGGTATTATTCCCAATATTATACAAACTATGTTGTGCTGTGAGAAAGAGGTAGACACAAGGTGTTCCTCTAAACAAAAATAAAGGGTGAGAGACTATTATGCTGCAGAGTGGACTTGAGCTTGCATTCCAACCTGACCCTGCACATGCACACCAACAGCAATATAAAACACAGATTATTGATAATTCAGTATTTTTGTAGAGAGCTGGATTGGAATCAGGCCACCAATAGTACATAACATTAAGATCTCTTAAAAAAAAAAAAAAAAAGCACTATTTCATACTTCTCTGCCTGGAGTTGACCAATGACATCATCACAAGAACTCATGGTGAGAAATGAGGGTCACAGTGGCATTATGGAGGTGAGCAATGATTATGAGCAATAGCCATTGTCATTCCGACAATATCATTACATCAGAGGGATGCCCCTGAAAGAGGCTTGTTTGACCTTTTGGAGATGGACCCTCCTGTCTTTTATCTTTCAGCTCTGGGTGAAGCAGGATGCCTGCTCGAGGCTCCTTCCTGTTTTTTGCTTTTTCTGAACTTTCTTCCTTGCTCTAGTCTCTACTCAAGCCCTGCTTTTGCCTTAATGCCTTGTTTCAGCTCTGCATCAACTCTTGGCTCTTCTACTCTATTCACTCTCCTAATCCACCCCCATTAAGGCTAATCAACAACGAGAATGTTACAAAGATTTATTTACAGTGAACTAATTCTTCTATTTTACCTTAAAACTAAATAAAATACTCAGAAATAGATTCCCCTTCTCCCCCTGAAAAGTAATTAGGCTTTATTCTCATGTTAAATGTATTCGGAGATGAGGAAGTGAAATTTATGGGTTATACTATGTTCACAGTAAATCCACTGACTTCAGTGGCACCATTTGAGATTTATGTTGTAGAGAGAGGGAGAGTTTTAAACTACAGACTTTGTTTTCATTCAAAATCAGTGGGAGGCACAGGAACTGCTTAATCTATCTTTTGAGCCAAATATCTCCTCTCAATTATACCAGTATAGATCTGAGGTAGAGGGTTTGGGATGACAAAATGGTTACTTCAGATTTAGACAGGCTTAACTGGCAGCAGGTTTTGGTTCTTTGTCTTCTTTTGTGTATCTAACAAATTACTTTTTTACTAGGAAGATACCTACTGCATTTTTGGTGTATTTGCTGGAGGAACAAGAGGCATATTGCTTTGATTCATTTTTATAACCCTTCCTAAGAACGTTACATATTTCTGTATTTATATTTAGGCTGACTTTTTACAATTCTCAAGAGAGTGTGTGAAGTTTCAGAAGAGAGATGTTGAGAAAGACATTTCTGAAAGGCTGAGTCTTTTCCATTGAAGAGCATTAACTTTGATATTGCAAAAGAAAAAGTAGTTCTATTGATTTTCAGTAACTTTTTCACCCTCTAGGAATAAAAAGTGCATAAGAGTTCCTGAGGTAGCCAGACTCTTTTATTAATAGCAAACATTGAATTATAGAGTTGGTGCAAAAATATGTATTGCTTGTTTCTTTTCCATAAAGTAGAGCTGGAGGGATGGATACATGTGCACAGTAGATTGGGGATGGTTGGGGGACACTGGCTTGGGTGCAAGAAATAGTAAAACTAAAACAAAGAAAGTATTTTATGACTACTAGTGAATGGAGTGTCTGTACTTGGCTCCACTCTTTAGTGGATGGAATACCAGGAAGCACTCTTCTTGACCTGAACTGACAAATTGCAATTGAATTAACAGTATGATCATACCCACATTATAAAACAGATGCTTTTGGATTCTTCAGTGCCTGGTTTGGGACTCTAAAGGTAGGAATAGGACAAGTGCAAGAAATTGATTATAACATCCCTTTTAGTTAAAAGCTGAGACACACAACTTCTCTATTATTTAAGGCTGAGACAGACCACATTGCATTTGCAGTTCAAGACCTGCCTGTTTTGTTTATTTGTTTCTACCATAAACTTGTGCCCAACCCAAAGCACCAGCAGCACACCACTGCATTAGAAATTCATAGGATCTGCTGAGGCAATTGTATTAGCAGGCATAGAAAGAACAGAACTGACTGGCAGTGCTTGGAGTCAGCTCCAGGCCTCAGAAGACCATCTCTAGGAATTCTTCTAACCTGGGTCTTCCTGGGTCATGGTAGATGGTTTCTTCTGCCTACAGAGCACACAACATAAAGTTTTGGAATTCCTCAACTTCTGAGATGCAGAAAGATAAGATGGTTTCACTGTGCTCCCTCAGGCACGCTAGACCAACTGCAAATAACTTTCTGCCAATTAAGAAGTAATAACAATAAATACATAAATAGAAAGACTCGTCCCAATTAAATAAATAATAAATAAGCTCCAAGGGCAAAGGTCTATTTTGAAGACTGATAGTAAAATCCTATTGGCAATGTTGGAAGGAGGATGTTAAGAGTTGTGCATATTTTTCTTTTCTTGAAAAAGCCTTCAGCCTATTATTTAGGCTATAACATGAAGCATGGAAAAGCTAAATGTACTTGATTAACTTGGGAAAACTTTAATTCAACTTTTCTTTGTGTTATAGGTATGCATTATAGCAGAAGCTTTGATATATATTTTTTTCTATATAGGACCTTTGCGTTATTCAATATCAAGAATGAGTGCAGAATGGTACAGATTCAGCATTACTCAAGGAACCACGCTTCTGACATTTTCCTCCATATAAATTCTTGATTTATCAGCTGGAACAAAATGCTCCTCGTAGCTTTTCTGCATATCATATTAGATAAATGAGAGATAGTTACTGGGATGTCTACTGGAGTAAGTATCTGCTGCATTCCAAGGCTTTCAGCTGTGTGCCCTGATCTTAAGCTGTGGGGCAGGAAACAATATCCTGACTCCTATAGACCTTTCTGTTGTCTCTTACAGTGCAAGTTATTTCTGAGGATTTCTTATATCAAGGGCACATATTATACATGCTGTGCACTGCATTCATTCTTTGCTAACAGCTAAGAGAGTCCACACATAGCAAATTAGCTCAAAAGCCATTGCCAAAGTATTTATTGACCTAATTTTTCCAGTTGCTAACAAGGTAACCTTGTGTTATTTTCATATAAGAAAGCTGCCACCTTAAATGTCAGCTGGGTCACTGTGCAACAGAACTTGTAAAGCCATGACACAATAAAATTTAAAAAATATGAGCATGCTAGAAATACAATCATAGTAGGATAAGAACAAAACAAGAAATTTAGAAGAGAATGGAAAAATGAAACAAAAAACTATCCATTGGGATTACTTGGGGCTGATAAAATATAGTTTATGAGTCTTTAAAGATATATCCTGATTAGAGATCCCTTAGAACCCACAGAAAGGACTTTGGGGAAACACCCCAACTTTTTTTAAATGGATCCATTCCTTTTTTTCTACTAACATTGAATTTTATAAAGATTTTTCTAAGCTATATTGATAAAAAATTCATTACAAGCAGCGGTTTAGATGAAGCAATTTTGCATTTATCATCGTTAATCCGACATGTTCAAAACGGTAAATCAGGATACAGAAATCATTACAATTGAAAATGGGGCAAGAGATGACCTCACTACATGACCTCATATTACTACTCCACCTCTTAAGGCAGAATCAATGAGAACTTAAACACTCCTGGATAGAAACCTGTCCAGTTTGCTCTTAAAAACCTCCACTGGTGGAGAATCCATAAGCTCTCTAGACAAACTGTCCTACTACTTAACTATCCTTACAGCAGAATGTTTAACCTCAATCTCCCCTGCTGCAATTTAATCCCATACAACTGATTTAAAAATCATGAGATTTTAAAAGTAATATCCCTTGGGATCTTTATATTATTTGCCTTCCAGTGTTTGATCCTTTCAGATTAACCTTTCCAAATGTCTCTTAGCAGCCATGAGAACTTAAAGCTTACTTTCTGAAAAGAAAACTGAAAGTTGAATTTCTTGTAAAATAATATAACTCTGTAAACTGGGATTTCAAGAAAAAACCAACCAAAATTGCAGGGCTTGTAATAAAAATGCAAGAGCGAGAAACTGTCTGTGAGAAATATATGATGGTTGGTGTGCCAGATTCTGTTAGTCTACATCAGAATTAGCTATGCATTTATATAAATGAATACAAATTTAAGGCCTGGTTCAGGGCTCCCTTAGACTGGCGAAAATAAGGAGAAGCATTGTTAAAGTCAGTGAAGTGTAAACTGATGTAAAGCAAGAATGGATCTCATCTTTAAGAATGCAAAGTTGTTTTTCTTGTAAAAGAATCACTTTTTAAGATGTTTTCTATTAACTGTTTCCACTGAAAAAATGCAAGGCAAAAATAAGCATACTGTGCATATTTAAGTATTATTAAACCAGATCAGCTGGAACAAGAAAATTTGGGTCTAGATTAATTTTTTAAAGCATTTCTAATGTTAACTAATGTGTGTTCCTGAAACCTATTTATTAGACAGCATTAGTGGAAAGAGATAATCTAACTCTGCTACATCTCTGGGAATTTATACATCTCTCAAGTTTGTTCTCAGTGCAATTAATTACAACTTTAATTGTTTTAGGTAAGGGAGAAAAAAAATTTAAAAATCAAGTTTCAGTAGCACTTGAAATATGCAATTGTTAACCTGATTAAAGGCTGTGTCTCCCAGTCATGCATTCATTGTATTGTTAGGGAAGTGAATTATCAATGATGTAGTGCATTCCTCTGATTTTAGCAATCCCTCAGCTCATCAGTGTTGTGCACAATATTTTCTTTATCTGACATAGGACTGAAGATGAAGGGCTGTAAAATCCTTAGCTGCACTTAGATCTTCTTATGCCAAAATTACTTTCTTGCACATTTGCTCCTGGCTGGTAGACTGCAACCAGTTCTTTCAGATGCTAGGACGCTGCTGCTGCTATCCATGCCTGAGTTACTTGGGAATTGGATTACTGCAATACATTGTACGTGGAAATAAAGCATAAATCAGATAAAAGGCAGAGCTGATGCAGGAGGCACTGAGCTGAAACGTGGGTGCTGTTTTCCAAGTGCAATACAGATGATTGGTTTTGACCTATAAAGACTCCTGTGGCTTCAAATCTGAAGACCAGAAGGACTTTGCAATAATGTCACAGATGCAATCAGCAAACATGCTAAAGCACCCTTGTTTTAAAGGATGAATGGTCAATGAGTCCTCAGGGAGCCATCTTGACTATCAGCTACCAATCCATTGATCTTCAGGACAAACTGCAACCCATCTTTTCTGGCAGGCACTAGGTGCCACTAGGGTACAGCAAGTGGAGAAGGTAAAGGGAGGTAACAGACTAGTAAATGGAAAAAAAACAATCGTTTGTCTAGTTCTGCCACTGACATACAGGCTGGAGAAGTCATTTTTCTTCCTTGTGCCTCTATTTCCCTTCTTATCGTTTGCCTATGCAACTAAGGCCAATTACTTGACCATCTACAACTGTTACTTTTACTTTTAGAGTGGCTACAACAAAAACAGTGATAGGGGAACGTACACAGACACTCCTTAGAGAAGTTTATCCTTCGTTGACTGAACCTTGATGCTCTTTTGCCCCAATACCTTTTCCTTGAAATATATGCTCCTCCAAATATAAATCTAACACAGCAAGGGGTGACTGGGATACAGACTGAGTTTATAAGATTTGATATCCATGTTGGACTACTCCAATAAACAACTGGTCTGATGCACTTTCCATGATACATCCTCCCAGCTTCTGACAGTCAATAATCCAAAGACTCCGAGTGCCAGAGTCTGTATCCAGACCTTTGTGGTTTTTTGCCATTTGACTTACCCTCAAGGCAGCTCTGTGATCCCTTTTTGGAAACATTCCTGCTTTGGCTTCCACTATGGCCTGAGAAAGAAAAACACAGTATATGTTAGTACATGTTGTTAGAAATAGTACTGCCTTTTATTTGTTTTAAACTTCCTGCCTGAAAATTTCATTGGGTGCCCTGCAGTTTTTTCTTTATATGAAAGATAAATAATTGTTATCTTTTAATTTATCCCTTACTTTCATGATTTAATAGACTTACATTATATTTCCCCTTCACTCATCTCTCTCTCTAGCTGAATAGTCATCTCACCTTTTTTTTGTATGAAAGCTGTACTTTTCTCTGTATCTTCTCAGATTCTAATAGAACTCAATTACTTACAATGGATTTATACAATAGCATAGTCTCTTCCCTGGGGGAGCATTATATAAATGGAGTGAAGCCTTGATTTTGGATCAGGTCTATGCACATTACAGTAACAAAAACAATTATGATACGAGCTAGTGTTTGTATGTATGCCAATTGATAAAACTGGGGTCGATTAGGCTTTGATTTCATTCAGACCATTTTTGGAAGAAGATGTATTGAGTTTTGTTCATATTAGTGCGCACATTTCTAATAGATGACAACATTGCTTTGAGCTCTAGATCTTTGCTTTAAAACTAGTGTTGATATAAATCCAAATAAATAAATGAAACAAGAAATACATTCTTTGCCTTTCTCAGTCCTCAGCAAAGTGCTCTGTTGTGCAAATTACTAAAATGCAGTGACGTCAAGGTTCCATTCTATGGAAGGGTATTTATTCTATGGAATCCAAACTCTTAGAGGTGTGCCACAGAGCCTATACTGTGAGGACCACACACAGAGGGATAGTTTGGAAAGGAAGGTAGTGACATGAAATTTATGCCAAAGAGTCATTCAGATGAAATACGACTTCACTGTAAGTTTTTGCACACTTTTGACCCCCAGTCAAAATACCCACTTGCCCAATACCAGGCTTTCAGAACTGCAGAGTTAGAGAGAAAAGTGGGAGTTGTCTTTGTGCTTAATGCTCACCACAATTAAAGAAATCAATCTGAATGAAAGGCATAACTGACCAAGATAAAACCTACCAGGTAATCCCACTGTATGAAGATTCTAAACACACTGTAACACATGCACACAAGTGTGTGCACACACACACAGAGGCATGTGCATGGACACATACACACATATACCACGGGACTACATGGAGAAGGGGACGGGATTACAAAGTGCGAAAGTCTCATTTTGTGTTATAATAAATACCCATTTTTCATGAAGACATACACCTAAGCTGAAGGTCCAATAGAGACAGTATGTGAAATGAACATCTGTGTTCCTTACCAGATGCCTAGCATAGGAATATGCTGGAAAGCAGATTTGATTGCTACTACCCTGCTGTGTCTCTCGTCTCTACCCAGTAGCTTATTTGAGAGTAAAGGCATAAAGGAATAAAGACAGTGCCTGATGTTCTCACTGTGTGTCTGGCTCTTCCTTAGCTGTGATTCAAAGAGTCACCAGCAAAACATAACCCAAACAAAAGCAGATGCTCAAAGAGGAAGAGTCTGATTGATTTTCATGAAATGTTCTAAATGTTTCTTTTCTGCTGGAGCATGCCTGTGACCTATACCACATAATGAGCAACGAAAAAACTCAGGCATCACAGGTCAGGTAACCATTTCATTGATAGTACTAAAACAGTAGTCTTGCTATACTGAATTTCTTCATAGACCATGATGCATTAATTTCCTTTTTGCTGGAGATGTCCACTTTAAATTGGCCATTAATAGATTGCAGGACTGCCAATAAAGGACTGCCAGGCTGAAATGCCTCCCAAGCATTACATTCCCATTTCGTGTTAAAGTAAAATAAACCCAGCTATTCTCACAAGCAACTCACTGGACTGGGCGACTAGTGTCTCATTAATATAGAAAATTCAAACACTTGTAGTGATACTTCTTTCTGAACTTTGTTTGTTCACCTTGTTTCCAAAAAAAGCAATGCAAAAATGACCAGGACTTACACTTTATCACTCATAACAATATGACAGAGACCAACTTCTGCAACATTAAACAAACAGAGAAACATGAGTCTGGAAAGACCCCAACAGAGAAGTGAAACCCCTTCTCTGCTGGAGCTATTAAAAATAGTGAGGCAAAACCTGATGTAGGCCAACCTACAGTGTGCCTCTGTACAGGCACACTCCATTTGTTATGAAAAATAGCCCAATTATGCTCCATTTCAGCATGCAGAAAAATGATCCAACCACGTAACCATAGATAATAAATCCAACATGTATAAATGGTCCCAGTGCAATTAGTTGCTAGACTGAGGCAATTTAGCTCAAAAGAAAACTAATAGTTCTAGCACTCACTGAGGAGAGATCCAAGACATTGGTGTAGCATGACTATATCCCAGTTCAAACCCCACTACTGAGAGCAGCAAAAGAAAAAGAATTGGATTTCTTGGTAAATGTGTGACACAAGCAGAAAAGCTCCTATGTAGCATAGTTGGACAGGAGAAAAACCCCTGGCCTATTTGCTTGACAAATCCTTCAGAGCTCAGAATCACAGCTGGGCAAAGTGGATAAAGTATCCTGAAAGGGCCATTCTTTTAACTCTTAAGCTTCCAGTCCTCCTCCTCACTTTTCCCAGGTACCTGTGGCCTTTAACGAGCAGAAATCTAGGCTGGTAATCTGAGGTTATAAAGCAGTTCACATCCTAAAGCACACATGGCAGTTGCGTTCCTGTAAGTAGAAGCCACCCTTTCAGTTCTGGATGTCAACAACCATCCAGCTCCCTACTGGGAGGAGATGCAGTGTGAGCTGGGTCCTCTTCAAGGATAAAAATTTCCTAAACTGAATAGCAAAATGAAGGATGCCAGAGTTTTTATGATGTGGAAGAAGAAAGGCTATTACCCTTTATTTCTGGTTTTCTTACACAGTTTGTCAGTCACTGATGTGAGGTGTTCTCTTACCATTTTGAAGATGCTTTTCTGCCTACAGATTCTTTTCTGAAAAGGAAAATAATATGAAGTTTGAATCTGAAAATGCTCCATAGTCATATACCTTATGAGTTAAGATTACCTCCACTTAACGGACAAGAAAGGAAAAGCCTGAAGAAATAATGGGTGCTGTACTGCACAGCAGATTTGAATTAGACCCTATGTTACATGGTTCCCAGTTCTGCTGCAAACCATGCTCAGCAGAGGTACATTGTAGACAGCATAACAAACACTGCAGAGATTAGAGTCTTTTTGAAGGAGCAGAGACATAATTCTCTATAAAAAAACAGATCTGACATCTGGATTATAAAGGAAATGTGACCAAGTGATAGATTCTGGAAAGCACAGAAGAAGTAAGAAAACTCTCAAGGCCTCTCCTGTCTGACACGGCTCTTGCTGCTGAGTGACAGGAGATGACCTAATGTATTGATGGCTGTGGACTTTTAACCATATGTCTGAGAGAGCCAGAAATAGAATGAGACAGAAAAAAGCCCATCTGCTGCATCCTGATCAGGTAGACAGAGAAGGTCTGATGCTTCTGTTTAAGTCTAGTGCTTTTGAAGGCACACATTTAATGGTTCAGATTTGCTATGACCCCCTGGAGAAACATTGGCATTTCTGGGCAAGCACTCATAGCCATGCTTTTTATGTTCTGTCCCAGCGTAGCAGTTATAGTAGCCCATCAAATGTTACCGAGAACTTGGATTATCAGAGTGTCTGAAAATGCATAAACTTTGCCATCTATGCCAGCAGCACAAGTGGTGGACACATACATGTGCAGAGAACTGGAATGTCATAGATCCGGGTGTGCTGAGGTCCTTGAGTTAGCCATAATTTTGCCCCTGAATATTTAGTAAGAAGTTCTAATTCCCTTTTGCTGTAAAGTAAAACAGACTGCAATCCACACTACTGTATACACCTTTGAAATGTGCTATATATAATAGACTAGCTGCATTGCTGATGACCTCTCTCTGTAGTATTTCCACTGAAGGCAGGAGAAGGTGCAGTCCCCTTTTCTTTCAACTTCATTTAAAACCGGCATTAGAGATATTTTTTTGTAAACTGCATTGAAAATGCCTCTTGATTGTCTCATCATGATGTAGTTCCCATGGATGAAGTAGAAAATAATATCTTCTAAATTAGTAAGTGTCTTAGCTCATAAAATTTCACTGTATAAACATCCTGTATTTCTTGTTACTCCTCTTGGGAACTATATAGATTATCCTGATAAACTCGGCGGATGTACTTTAAAACTATTGTAACGTATTGCAGCACTTTCACCCTATGGCCACTGTGCTTCTCTTCCTATTTGAACTTTCAGTATCCTAATGGGAATCAGAGCTTGGTTTCTTTTCCTTCGGGAGTGGAAAAGCTCATTAGGCAAAGGAAAAACAGCAACAGTTAAGACAGTGCAGGCCATATGACAGGTGTAGATCCCATTGGCAGAGTACCTGTCTGGTAAAAAAGGAATGTTCTCCATGCAGATGAGTACTCTTGCAGAAGCCCAGATAAACACCTTTCTTTCGCCTTTGACATTTCACATTAAGGGATCCACTTCAAGGCTATGAATTAAGTGCGCGTAATATAGCATTTGGCAGCTTGACATAAAAAGCTATCTTGACAGATACTTCCACCCCTTATGTGACAGCTCCTGTTTTGGTCAGTTCATTGAGACTGAACCAGCAGTCAGTATTTATAGACATCTGAGCCTCTGCAGACTGAACTACAGACACAGTTTAGTAGCAGGAACTGGAACAGGCTTGAATCTCTGCAGATGAGGTTCAAGGGACAGATAGGCTACTTATGTATATACTGATGTGTTTTTCTTAGCGTAAGTGCTGCAACTGTTTCTATCTAACAGTGGCTCAATCGTGTTGTTTGTTGATGTTGGATGCTAGCTTCAATGTGATGTTACTTACATGAAACAGGTTCAGACAGACTCCACACACAGCATCTCTTTAATGCTCCTTTTTTGTAATTTGTTTTTTGCTATGCTGCTGCCTTGACCTTTATCACATTAGTTATATCACACATTCCACTGAATTTATGTGGAGCTACTCAATGAGAAAAACCAAACACATCACAAAATGTATTTAATTCTCTAAGATTAGCTGGATTTACTATCAGCTACATAGCCCAGTCATTTTTCTATTGCCTCCATTTACACAATGATTTCCTGAGTTACAGAGCTCACCATTTAATCCTAGAAATCAATGAATAATGTTTTGTTGTTTTGCTGTTCTACATACTGAATAATTTTGGTAATGAGAAATATTCTTAAGATTTCCAGAATTATTATTTCAAGCAGAATTTTAAAAGTATTAATTAAAGGAGACATATTTTTCTGCAGATAGTTATCCTCCGGGTACAGATCTTTTCTCACTACTTGTTTCGGATGAACTTTGAAGTTCTTATCTTTGCAAAATGAGCTTTCCTATTTCACAGAACATGTATTTTTACTGGAAAATAACTTTGTTCCACATGTACTTTTAAAAAAACCCCATGTTTTCTGTTTGAATTTACAACAAAAAGTCTACAGTTTTTCCATTGACTGTCAGCTAGAATATTTAAGGAGAATAAGAAGCATAAATTGATACCTTACCAGGCTAAACATCTTTAAAAATTAAATTTGTTGTGCTTTTTGGTCATCTGTTGTGATTTTTGGGAGACTTCCAAATACCACACTCTGATGGCACTGTGTGCCTCTCTCTCTCTCAGTGGCACAATTTGACTCAATTATGGTTATTCTAAAATCTTTTGATGTGAACTGTGATAATTGAAGTTGTTTGTGCTGTATTACTCTAGGAGGCTACAGATCAAAACTGCCAGGATGTGAGATTGAGCTGACTTGGAAGAAATGAATGCTACATGACCAGCTGCCAGAACTGCCATAGAGACGTTAGGAGTAGAGGCTATGAATATGCCCCATCTGATATTTTTTCTCATGATGCAGAAACTGTCACAGAGTTAGTCATGTTGATTCATGTCTAACCACTTTAGTGTTCTTTTCCTCATAGTATTTTGTTTACAGACTGACGGACACGCTTACCGAATGGACTAGGACTACAGCCTCTTAAAGGCACTGTTGTGGAATTTGACAGAACTTCTTGCATACTGGTGATGTAAAAAACCTCTGACATCCTCCCTAGGGTCCAGGTAACACCTGGGGCCAAGGGATATTATTGTCACCTGGGCTGCAAAGTTAAATTTTCCTCTCTGGGAAACCAATAGTGTCTAGTATCACAATGTTAAAGGAAAGAAGTATCCATCTTCACTTCAGTCCTTACTGCACCTAATGATAAGCAATTGCCTGAAGATGCAGACAGCTTTTGGACAAGTTCTGAACTTGCAAAGGTTGCAGCTGCAGTTAACCAGATTCCCAGGTTCCTACAGAAATACATGAAGTGTTGCGAATAGCTGAATCTCTGTAACTAAATTATTCCTTTTGGTTATCTGAAAGTTTTAAAAATTAGGAAATGATACCTCTGGTCAAAATGCTAAGCACATTTTCCTGAATTTCATGGAAAACTGAAATGTTCAAATATATTTGGTTTTGAGCTTCCAAAGCATTAGGGAAAAAAAGTTCTTTTGGAATGGAAACAAATTTGAATAAAAAATATCAACTTAAAACTGAAAAATTAATATTTAATACTGAAAACCTGAACATCCATGCTCTGATTATTTTTTCTTATAGCAACTTGATAAAAACCAACCTGAATTTGCATTTTTTCAGAGATGAAAGAGCTGAGGTTAGGTTTTTCAGCCAGGTGCTTGTCTAGTTTTACAAATTAAAGATGATACTATGATTTGGGTCCATCTAAGCTTGCAATGTATCAAAACGCAACTGGACAACTCTATGGAAGAAAAATTCCCTAGGGACTATTAAAAATAAAGTTTCCTGCATTGGGTCAAAAAGTATTCAAGCTAACTGTCAGGGCCCTGAGGGCGTTAATAGGCCTTAATAAGAGAAACCAGCCTCACCTGGGGCCTCTCCCATACCCCCCTCCAGCGCATAGACGCAGGGGCTCTACTTAAGCTCATCCTGGGGGCCTTCAGACCTTGCCTGGACTATGATGGAGGAGTGCTTGTCTCCAGTTTAGCCCTAGCTGTGCCTGGCTTAGCATCCTGTTGCTCCTGGCTTGTTGTTGTCAGACTGGCCTTGTGACTGTGGACCTGCATGGTGATCACTGGACTGAGTCTGATCCTGGTCACCCTCATTGCACCTGAACTGTGGGTTGACTTCCTGGCTTGGCTTTGGACCTGCCTCCACACTGTGGATGTGCCTGCTGGACTCCTGGTTGAACCTGGCTGCCCTCCCTGGCTCTCTCTTGCTTGGGTGCTGTGGGGCTGGGTCCTGGCTGGTGAAACCCCTGACCTGCTGGCTGTGGTATCATGTTCTCAGCTTCCTACCCCTTGTGCAGCAGCTGACCCTTGCTGTGTCCTGACACCAATGAACACTGGATGTTGAGAATACATTGATGGCATAAATAAGTTTTTGTCCTTATACTTGTACTCTTCCCCTGCTATCTTCCATTTGCTATGGTCAGGAACAGACTATTGCACCAGCTGTGCTATTAGTCTAGCTTTTAGTATTCCTATAATGTAACCAAACAAAAGTTAAGGAGCAGTTAAGTGGCAGGTAGTGTTGTCCTGCTTTCAGTTAATGCTGAAGTCAAACATGACTCCACTTCAAAGCCAATTTAGGCTTGAAGAAATTCAGTCAGGCTCACAGACAGATGCCTGGAACAACAGGCAAAAAATTCTTATGTTTTGTGTAATACTCGTGAAATGACGCTAATAAAAATTTCTTTTGGTGGGTGTTGGAAGACAACAGGAAGGGAATTATCCTCTTTGGATGACTTGAGAAGCAGCATTTGGATGAGATACGTGTCCCCTTTACAAAATCAATGACCACTGGAAGCCTCTGGAACGTCCCCTTTTTTCCCCATATGGTTTAATCATGTAAGCGTTCTAACTTTTAAAAACGTTACAAGAGGTCTTTCTTTGTGCTTTACATTACCTAAATTTTTCCGTCCCTTTTTTGTTTCTTTCCTTTACCTTCAGGTAGGATGAAGCTGTTGAACTGGATACTTGGAAACAGTAAGACATACCCAGGCAAAACTGAAAAGGCTTTTCTTACAAGGCAAGTCAATGAGTAATTTTATGGTCGAAATGTTTAAATATAATCCTCTATATCTGGGGAAATATTGATTGAGCTAGACTGTAAAATAAGATTTTACTTGAATGCACTCTTATTTTTCACAACAGCTCCTTTAGAGATGACATAGTCCATGTAGGTTGGTTAGTGAAAGCTCTGTTAGAACCCTTCCTTTCTGGGAGGGCATGTGGGAGAGTAGTGACATTGTCTTAAAAAACACAGCTCACCTGCAGAGTCAGCTGGGTCCTGCACACCAAACACCAGCTGGGGTCGCAAGAGTTCTGGATGAATACTAAAGATCAAAGCTTAATAAATCCGCATTATGGTATCATTGATGAAGTAAATCCCCACATATAGTAGAGTACAGAAGTTTCAATCACAAACATTTATGAATAATAGATAAATCCCCACTGCGCTAGTAATAATGGAGCCCATAGAGACTCACTTTGGTAGTATCCTGGGCCTTGCTAAAAGAAATGGCCTCAAGTTGCACCAGGGGAGGTTTAGATTGGACATTAGGAAAAATTTCTTTACTGAAAGAATGGTTAAGCATTGGAACAGGCTGCCCAGGGAAGTAGTGGAGTCACCATCCCTGGAAGTATTTAAAAGACGTGTAGATGAGGCGCTTAGGGACATGGTTCAGTGGGCATGGTGGTGTTGGGTTGACAGTTGGACTTGATGATCTTAGAGGTCTTTTCCAACCTTAATGATTCTATGATTCTGTAAGTTGAAATTCACATTAAGTTTTGTTGACCTAGGATACAAAAAAGTCTATAAGTCATCAGGACTGCAGCTGCTGTAAACATTTCATCAAAGTATTCTGAGTTTTGTTTTTAATTATTTAGTGTCACTACCAAATGTCTGTTTCCATCGATTCTTTTCACTTTTTCTTTGGTGTTTTTCCTTTTATTGGTCCTCTACCCTTCTCCTCCTTTTTTTTAAATAATAAAATGAAAAGACAAAAATAGTAGGTATGCAATATGAATTGGGAAAGGCCCTTGTAACAGAATTAAAATCAAGGAAACAAAATGTTTTTTTGGGAGGAAGATGAATCATAAAAAACTTCTCACATAAAAAATGTAGAGGAAAAATTCAAATATTTTTCTTTCTTTTTTTTAGAAATCACATCAAGTTGTTAACTTCCCATTCAAACAACATGGCAGCTGTGAAATGTGACAGAATGGCCAAGAGGTAGGTGAGCTGGGGGAGCCTACAGGAGATGTGGAGTTGGCTGTCTTTGTGATCAGAGTTACTCCGTCATGAGAACATTGGGGTGACATTTTTTGCAAATTATCCTACTGACAAACTCTGAGGCCTAAACTCTGAGTTTTATTTCTACATATCTATGTTTATCTATCTGTATAGTGGCATGCAATAATGAATTAAGAAATGTGCATTCCAGGCTGAATAGCAAGCAGTGGGTGAACTTCACAGACAGCCTGGTTTAGAAGTGGGAAAATCATTTTCCTGTGTTTGCACTCAGCTAAAGTATTGCTTTAGAGAGATTTAATGTTCTATTAATAAGACAGTAATTTGTACAAGAACTCCTCTCCCTCCTTTGACCTTTGGATTATTTAGTATTGCTCTAATATGGTAACCACATGAAGTCAGCTTCTCAGGTTCCTCCATTGTACATCTTCTGAATAAATGTCCAGGTCAGTGTGGTATTCAAAAGGTTAATGCAGGTTAATTCAGAAGGGTTTAGTCAGAACAGAACAGTTAGAGCACCTCTCCTCTTTCATATTGCCTTATCTGCAGATGTCCAGCCTGGTCAGCTTATCTTTCCTTATACAGCCTTGAGCTGGCAACCTGTCATGATAATATGTGTGGGCTGGAAGGTCAAAGGATAGGTCTAGGATGTAACTTCTGCGGTGTTTGGCTACTCCCACACATGGTTTCAGATCTGGGACCATCTCACAAGACAGACCACCTTGTAATATCCAACCTCCTTCAAATCTGGAACCTTAGGCTATAGATGGCAGTGTTGTACCAAAAACTTTGGCTGGCAAGGGAAGGTGACTTCAGGGTCCTGCTGATGGTACCCTGTATCACTGCCGCAAGAAGAGTGCACATCTTCCGTTCTCAGTGCACACACCCCCTGCGATCCCCACTCTGCCAGGGCTGGGGGGGTTTGCGCCCCTCCCTCTTCAGTAGCTGCACCAAGGGAGAAACAGGCTCATCCCTTCTCCTCTCTCCTTTTGGTCTTTTGTTTGTTGTCTGATGATTAATAGCTCCGTGTGAGTAATAACAAAAGAGAAAAGTTACTTGTGTGTGCTGCTGTTACTGAATAGCAGACAGATTAAATGCTGCATGGTACTGAGTTTCCTAATGAGAGTATTTACTTGAATCTGTTTCCCTCTGTTGTGTGCGTATTTTTTTATGGTAGTAGAGAGACTCCATTAATCAATAGGTTTTGCAAGGGACTATGTATTTTAGCAGCAAATTGTCAGTTACAATTCTTTGCTACTCGGTTTGTCCTCCAGCACTGTTTATTTCATTGTTCCCTATTAATCAAAGTAGCAGAGGTGAGGACAGCTAGGAAAACTTGTGCCGGATGTTTCTGTTCATTCATTTATGCTGTGATTTGTCAGTCTTCCCATCCCTCAGAGCCTTCCTGCACTTACTCAAGTGGATCTACGTCATCATCCTGGGGCTACAAGAAGAAAGTGCCGATTTTTAATTTCTACTGAGCTGAAGTCTCAATTTTTTAGTTACAACAACAAAAGACTCTATTTTGCAATTTGAGTCGTTCTGTACCAAAACGTTAAAAAATTGAAGCTCACAGCCCCCTCAAAGGCAGGTCAGCCTTGTCTAATTTGGCAATGGAAGCAATAAGGCGTGGATATTAAGTGTCTTGTCCAAGGTCACATGGCAGCTCTGTAGCAGAACAGGGACTAGGACACAGACTCCTCACCTCTCCATTTTGCTTCTTCTCATCTTCTTTCTCCAGATTTAGTCACCAGACTGCACTAGAAAACCTGATTTTCAAGTAGAATTAAATCTTAAAAGCTGCAGGAAGAATGCTGTTTCGAGTCCCAGTGATAAATACAGTCATTGAGCAATGCTGATCAACTACATTTCCCAGATGGAAAGACTACATTTCCCTGATCAAAATTTCTTCCTTTTTAAGAAAGTGTCCTGGTTACGGCTGGGACAGAGTTAACTTTCTTCCCAGTAGCTGGGGAAGGTATGCTGTGTTTTGGGTTTGGTATAATAGGAGCGTTGATGGCCCATTGATGTTTCGGGTGGTGCTGGGTGGTGCTTGCACCGGGCGCTTTTCGGCCTCCCATGCCCTGCCAGGTACATGGGAAGCTGGCGGGGGGAGCATAGCCGGGGTGGTTGACCCAGCTGGCCAATGGGGTATTCCATACCATGTGACATCATGCTCAGTATAAAAACTAAGTGTGTGGGTGGGAGGGGGACGACTCTGTCGTCACGGGAGGGGCACTTGCATATCGGGCTACGTGTCGGTTTGGCAGGTGGTTAGCAGTTGCATTGTGCATCGCCTGCTTTGTATATTCTATTATTGTTGTTGTTACCACTGTTACTATTACTGTTCTACTTTGTTTTATTTCAATTATTAAACTGTTTTTGTCTCAACCCGTGAGTTTTCCTACTCGTGCCCTCCCAATTGTCTCCCCCATCCTACCGGAGGTGGGGGGTGAGCGAGCGGCTGCGTGGTGTTTAGGTGCTGGCTGGGATTAAACCACGACAGTCTGTCTATGTGTAGACCTCACTGGTTTCTTTACATTCTTACTGGCTTTCCAGATGCTTTATTCCTTTCACTCTCAAGTAGCAAATGCTGTAAATGAAGAAACTTTGTTAGTGAAATATGGAGAAAGTCCGGATTCTTGGAACAGAATAGTCATACCAAAACTTCTTCGACTTTGGGCTTTAAGCATTTTGGAAAGGTGACGAAACGCCAGGGTTCTTTATTCAAAAAGAGAGCAGCCAAATATTTTTGGGTTAATCAAGAACTCAATAATTGTGCAGTGGTACTTTGCCACCATTGTTATGTCTCTCTTGACTTTGTGCACTGGGCTCACTCCTTGAGAACAGAGGATATATAACAGCTCACTGTAACTGTCCATTTGGAAATTGCTTTGATGTAGCCTGTGAAAAATGTTGTCTGGGCTCCTGCAATGTTATTGCTCTCCAAATCAATCAGAAACAGATTGAACAAGGATGACTGGTAGAAGGATTCAAATGCATGGCTGTGGAGAGAGACTTACGGTATCAAAAGGAAGTATTGTGCTGAAAGCTACCATAGGCTAAAGTTCCAACAAACAAGAGTGCGGAAAGATTAGAGTGACTAAGAGAAACATATACCTGTGAATATGTTGAGGTTTACAAATTAGTATTTTCAGTCATACTTTAGCCCACTTTTTCCATATCTGTGACCTCCAGTTTTGCCATGTAAAATCATGTGAAGCAATCAGTGCTACGTGACTTTTTTCAATCTGTCACAAAGTAGGCAGCATAAATATTTGTGATTGATGAGAGATTAACAAAATTTAAAAGATATCAAAAGTGTTCAAGTATCTGATACAATTCAGATCAAGATCTTCTTGCAGGTAATCCCCAAGTGGAAAAAAGCTTTGATTGAGTGTATTAATCATTGCAAATTACTTGCTCAGCTCTAAATGCCACAGTGAAAAGCTACCAATGTGGCTTGGTAAAGGAAGGATTAGAAATGTTTGGAAAAGGGAAAAAAAGAGGGGAAAGGAGAACCCTGTGGAGTCAGTTACTGCTTGTAGGGAAAAGCACATCAAAAAAGAATGACCAAAATGTTGTGTCTATGTGTAGGAGTTAGAATGGCTTTTGACAAGTGTGTTGGGAAGGAAAAGAAGAAAAGGAGAGAAATGAAAAATATTCATAAAAGGGATGAAATGAGTAAGGCTCTTCTAATGTCTGATCTACTGAGCTGCCTTTAAAAATTGTATTTAATGAGACACCAAAGAAAATGGAAGAAGAAACCAGAATCTGAAATGAAATGTCTTTTATAGCTCTTTAGGAAAACTAGGAAATAGTGTTTTTTTCTCATTGCCCTAAAAAGCCCATCCAGCTAAGTCCTGCAGGGCAGTGGGTCTCTGAAACTACTTTTGCCTTTCTTCATGGCCAGAATGGTCATTTAGAATTGGACCGTAAAACCTACCCAAAATATTCTTTGCCACTGAAGTCAGTAGCAGCATAGGAGCTGCAATACTGGTTTAGATGACAGATTCCAGTTTTTCTGTCTCCTTTTCAGCAGTGATCAGTAGCAGATGCATCAGAGAAAGACACAGGATACTTGTTCAAGCACTGTACGCTGTAGTACATGCATAGTGCAAAGTTCTTTTCTAATCCAGGGCTAGCTAAAGATAGGCTTATGTCCCGAGGAGTGCAGCTTGAAATTTATAATATCTAGTAGCACTAAGGATATTAATCCATTTTTATCCCACTAGGTTCTTTGAAATGTAATGTTAAACATGCCCTGATTCTCCATACCTGCAGTGGGGCTATTCATTAAAAATTAAACAAATGTGTATGTTTGTAGGCTGTGCTTGAGGTCTTTGAGAGATCAGAGCTTTGGAAAGCCGTTCTGCCATAACTGAGTTAGAGGCTAAGAATAATAAAATGGATATAAAGTTGCAGAGCGGCATAGCAGCCAAGGAGAAAAATGGGATTTTGCACAGTATATGTTCTGGCAGGACCTGGCAGCCTGAGCATGACTGTAACAGTATATTAAATTTCTTAGCAATATTCCAGAAGTTACTTTCTGTATTATCTTGTATCAGGAACTATCTCAGTTTTCCCACCTCTGAAATAAATAGCCACCTGTTCAATTAGTGAATTCTTTTTTGTGAAGAGTTCTGATAAACAAGAAGTGCTTCATATTGGCAATAAAGGCTACAGAATAATCATCTAGGAGATTTTTCTGAAGGTCACATTGATTTAGTCATTTACAGCCAAATTAGACAAAGTAGAGGAGATTGTTTTGTCAGCAACAGTCCTGCACTGGGATGAAATTCAGCCATACATGGAGGATCAGAACAAAACTTAAGCAATCAAATCTTGTTTGGAGATGCTAAATGGAATCGAAGTGAGGCACAGGGATTGTGTGGCATTTTTATGAAATTCACAAAGTTTATAGGGAAACATAGCCAACAACTAACCTAGAATTACTGAACTTCTTCCTTCATCTCCATTAATTGATAACAGTAATAGTAGAGGGTCTAGTGATTGGGCAACAGTTACTGCAGGAAGGAGAAAGAAACCTGAAATCACTATTGAGCAGGAAAGAAACCTTTATATTCATCTTACAATGCAATCAGTTGATGTCTCCACTAAAAAAAAGCCTCTTCCTATTGTCTAGGCATTCATTCCACATTTCTGTCTCTTTAACATTTGATTCAACAAATCTAAAGGAAAACTAAGTGGTACTAGCTATTATTAGGTGATAAATGGCAGTCACTATTGACAGCCAAAAAGTTAAACCCAACTATTCTGGTGAAGCATGAAATAATAACTATCAAAATCTCTTTATTCTAACATTGGGTTGGGACCTCAGGCCTTCTTATTGTGGGCATATATCTCACTTGGCTATACAGCACTAATGAAAGGCTTTGTATACCTTACAGGTTCCTTGCTACTTTGCAAAGCATCCAGGTACCTCGCCACCTCCTCTTCTCACCACTGAAATTCTTCAGAGGTACACACTGCACCCTACCCCTCTCCAACATAATTTCACAGAGTATAAAGAAACATTGCTCATGTGAAATACCTTTCTTCAGGACAAACTGTACTGCAGTGTTCCAGACAGGTCACTGTGTTTGGGTCCCTGCCTGTTAAAACACACATAGTGAGTACCCATTTCTGCAAAAGGCAGGTTCTATAGGTGTAAGGATGTGGAATGAAAAACAAGGATAGAGACATCAGTTATATAGCTAAAACCATGAGGTGGCCTTTTTCCTTGATTAATGCTTTTGAGGTCTGCCAGTTCTTGACACTTACTGACCCTTGGAAGAGAAAGGTGGCTTGATTGTCTCACAACAACAATGCATACATGCAGAGATAAAAGAAGTGTGATGGATGGTGGCACAATACCAGCCATTTTCACCTGTGCCAGAGATACGAATCTTTACCTTAAGATAAGACAAAACAGTAAGTGCCCTGGGATCAGTCCTTCCTGTGTAGCCTGGAAAATGTCTAACATAATGGAAGATGCCTTCATGACCTCAACACAGACTACAGTTCTGCTCTTCAGTTTCAGCTATGATCGTTCAATTTCATATAACATTAATTTACATATATGCAAGAGGTGGGGACTATTCCAGGCAGAAAAACCAAGCATGCTGTGTCAATAGCATTTAGTAAGTCAGTCAATGGCCTCATTCATCACAGATCAATTACCAATAGTGTGCTTTTTAGGTTCAAATGTCTGACTAGACACTAAGTAAAGGGCAAGAAAACTGTCAGATCTCTTGCGCAGTTTACAAATGCTCTGGTTGCTCTTTTGAAATTCACTAGTTTACAAAACTGATGGACAGGTGTTGTGATGTGAAAGGTGAGAACACATGTGCTCATGGAACTATGATTCAGGTTTGCAAGTGTAATTTCTGGCTTGATCCCAAACTTCAAGCGCAAATTATCTGATTTGTGCTTCTATCTTACACCCACTGAATGAGATGTGCCTTTTCCAAAGTTTATTTGTTTCTAATCAGTACTCAAATATACTAGAGCAGGCTTTGTTTATCACTGGTCTGTACATGTTCCAGCACCCTGAAGTCCCAATGTGAGTGCTGAGTGATTCAAATCATAAGGCAACTAGAAACTTCCAGATGACATTGTTTATATAAAATAGGGGCAATTTTTGGCCTGACATAAGTAATTATAAGAACTGTATCAGAAAGCATTGCATATTACCTATGGTAATGTGTTTTCCCACTAATAACTAGGAGAATGAGGGGACTGTCTCTTAAAATCGACACTAATTCTGTTGCAGAGCCAGCATTTTATCCAAGAACAGAGACAGAAGTTGAAATTATCACAAATTGCGTTAAAGCAGAAATCAACATCTGTGAAATCAGCAATTTAAAAAATAATGATACTTTTTCCCTCTTGAAAAATACCACTTTGAAAATGTTAGTGGTCAATAGACTCCTATTTGGTCAATAATTATGATTATCTCTGGTTTTACAAATGGAGAAAAAAAAATCTTGAGTTTCACTCAAATCACAGAGCAATGCTACTTCTTCTTATGCAAAGAAGAGCCCATCACTCTGCTGCTTGACTGTGAAAAAGACTCAGTGGCACAGAGATTCCTATGTGAGAAAAGAAATTGATGGAATTTATATTTCGTCATGAAATTAGCCTAACTATAATTTCTGACTTCTGGGTAGATCAGCTTCTGGCAACATATTTCATATTTCCACTGCCCCTTTGTTTGTAGGGCTCACCTTTGAAAGCATTTTTGCCAACTAAAATATCAAGAGAGACAAAAACTGGGCCTGAAGCACCCCAGAAGACATGCATCTACTTCCCCAGTGAGTTTAGAGGATTCTGTGTCATAAACTGAGCCAGTGGGGTTCTGATGATTGAGTAATCCTTCTTAGCCTTGTATCCTGTGGGGAAAGGGGCTTGGAACAACATCTAACAGCTCACAGAAACCAAAAGACTCACTGAAAGGCAGACAAAGCTGTTCACTCAAATACTTCTCTTTTCTGAAGTTCTACCTCGGCTCTTGGTACTTTACTATTAGAAGAACAGAAATGGTATATTAGGGCATCTAAATCACATTCCCTCATGTTGGTCCTCTTTAAGTTTTATAGAAATTCTTGAAAGAGGAAAAACTCATAGTAAAAGATATAGTAATTAGAATGCACTATAATCGAAGAGAATAAAACCAATACATTGCAAACATGAGTGGAGAGGAACAAGTGAAAATCAGAGCTAGTAGTATAATATTTTACAGCTCAGATTCAAACCCTATAGATTTCCCCAGATGAAGTGAACAGTCCCCATGTGTCCTTGAGAAGCTATGCATTGGGGTTGTATGTGCTTCTTTTTCTCTCTTCCTCTCCCTGATTTTTTGTCTTAATTACATACATTGTTTTCCCTTTCGGCATTAGTAAGGATAGAAAAAGTTCTGACTCAGGAGCTCCTAATGTTTACTGGTGTTGCACTTCAGGTTCCAGCATGGTCCTGAGAAGAGGTAAGAACAAGTCATGAACTTTCTGCTTGAATCTGGAGGCAGTTTAAGAGTTTCAGAGGTGAGACACAAATTCAGCTTCTTTCTGTTTTCACCCGATTCTCCTAAAATGCTAGGGGAATTCTTCTTCTGGAAATTTATTACTGGTTATTAGTGCTCTAGTATAACAAAAGGACATGGTGAAGGAAATCTGCCTTCAGGGCTTGCTTGCAGCCTTTTGACCTTTTTGAAAGAACATATTCATGTTTTGCTCTCAAAAATACAGTTTCTCAACAGTGTAACCATTAAAATTCTGCTTGGTTAAAGACTTGCTGGTAAAACTTTTACATTAAAAATTGTATTGTTGACTGATACCTGCCTCACATTTTCATTCAAAAAAACTTAAAAAAAACCAAACCAAAACATGCAACAACTCAGAACCTGTTGATTTATTACCTGAACTATTTTTGATTTACAGCAGTTTTCAACTGAAAATTAGTTTTGGCTATTGTATTTTGCAGCTGAAAAGTTAGCAAAAAAACTTTCGGAATACATAAGAGGAAATAGTTTCAGATCAACTCTCCTTAAATAAGAGGAAATAGCTCCATATCGACTCTCCTTATAAAGGGTTGTCTATCAATTTTAAATATAATATTTTATCTACTTGTTTGTTTTTCTAAAAAAACATTTATACTAACATGGCTAATTATTAATGGAAATTAGTGGTCATAAGCCAGACTTTTATTAATTCTAAAATGAGGAAAATTTTAAATTTTCAGGAATTGCTGAAAACAGCAAAACTAACATCCTAACTTTTAGCCTAGCGTAACAAACTGACTATGGTAAATATAGAGGTATTTGAAAGTGTCTCGGTATGCTAGAAATGCAAGAGGAAACACCAATAAAGAGAGAACAGTAAAAGCCAAACAGTTTAGAAAATACTGAGTGTGTGTTTCTTAGTATTAGAAGAGGTAAGAACAATTCTTTTATTTATGTTGTATTCAGGTATGTAGGACTTTTTATCACATGTTAAGAATTTACATAGATTGCATCACAGAAATGCTTAACTGTCTCTTCTGTACTAAACCACAGTGCAACACTCTGGTCAGTTTTTGTGATTATGAAGAAAAGTTTGAGAACAGAATCCAAGGGCAGCTGAAACTAAAATCCAAGTGCTGTGGTTTTTTTGTCTCAGATATGTTAAAAAGTAGCTCTGGGTGAAACGGTACTGTGTTTGTCCTTGGAGCATCAACTTTGGCTGTGTTCTTACAGGGCTCTTCCAAACACAGGAGGAGAATACTGCAGTGGCCAGCCAATAATGGCACTTGGTGCTAGAGACAAATTGAAAACCTCAGAAAAATATTCACTTCATGTTGAATCCAAAGAAAAATGTAGAGAATGGAAATATTTGGGGGAAAAATACTCACAAAATAAAGCAGAAAAATCTCTTTGGGTCACCTTCCTGACACTTCCCTTATCCAAAACAAAATAGCTTGTGTGTTTGTATTTTAAATAATTTTTAAAATTCTTTTTGCAACGAAAGAATTGTTGAAAAGTTTTATTGTCAAATGCCTATCAAAGCATTTCAGCAATCCTAAAAATAAATTACTATTTCTACATTTTTAACATATTTTCCCATTTATTTGAGCTGAAAATATTCACAGAAGTTAATGTGAATTTTGCAGTTTCTAGGGGATCAGGACTTCATTTTACTGCTTGTGCAAAAATGTCATCAAACCCTAGTCTTTAGCCTTGTATTCTAAAAAGTGGTTGCAGCCTGTTCTCTGCCAGCAAAGCCTGACATAATGTTTCATATCAAAGCAAAGGAATGCCAAAAACGGCTGAATTTACTACTTACAACTTTCTAAGATTAAGCAAAGTCTATTTACTGAAAAGCAGAACAAATCATATTCAGGAATAATATAAATGAGCAGTGGTTTTCTTCATTTGTAAGATGCAACTAAAAGTGACTGAATTGTGCCTAAGACTACTCCAGTGCGTGTTTCTGAGGAAAATGTCATTGATTATATTAGTTTTCCTAGCACTTTCTTCCCAGTTCGATGTGGTTAAGTATAATATATGTCTAATTACCTGTAGAGGTTGACAGTCACTGACAATCAACGAATGCAATATTGTTGGGTGATTTTTTTCCACGTTGAAAATGCATCAATATTTCAATGAAATCTAGTGGGGGAAAAAACTATCATCAGGTAAATTTTTACAAATATGTTCTCCTTTTTTGTACACCCAGTTGTACTAAATAAATGGTACGAAATCCCCTCCCCTAAACCTCAGACCTTCTCCTTATAATCACAAGGTCACATTTCTTCCTGAACTTCAGGCCTTTCTTAAGCCTCATAAAAGTGGACATCTTAAACAAGTAGTCTGTACTTGCAGGTGTAAGATCAAACTTGCATCAAAACTTGTAGAAAATGTCAGTAAAAATACTGCTCCGTTAATAGCAAAATTGGCAATTCTGCTAGCTGCTAAGTTTCATTGGCAAGAATTAATTGAAATAAAGCTTGAACACTTGGAATATATCAACAACAATGTAGTAGTGTAATTGGAAATACATGCTGAGGAAGGAATATCCAGATTAAGTTGTTAAAAAAACCCACATTTCTGCACAGCCTTTGCAATTGCAGTGCTCCTGTTATCCTGGACGTATCTGACTGACTGATTCATTTCCATTAAATCAGGCATTAAAAACTTCTCATTTAATAGCAGAAACATGTCTTGAACTTTAAATACAAATACCTTGATGCTCATTAGCAAGTAAAGTTTGTTAGATAAATTGTTAGCAACTACACAGAAAGTTTGTAGATGAGAATTACCTAACTACATTTGTTTGCATATTCTACAAGGAACTAGATATTCATATTTAAATTAAAAAATGTGGTAATTAGTAATCAGATCTAGTACTTCACAGCTTCTTCAAATTTAGAAGTTTACAACATCCCATAAGGTCAATAAGTATTAATATCTTCATTTTATAGAATAAGCCAACAAGGCAAAAAAAAAATCAGCTATAAACATAACTTCTCATGAACTCAGCTCTCACATTGGTATCTTCTCTTTCTCTGTTTGACCCCACTTACTATATTTTGATTGGCAAGCTGAGTTTTCTGAGTGAAATAACTTATCACTCAAGTTACAGCTAGTATGTGTGGGGCCGTGGCTGTAGGTCAGATCTCCTAATGGTTCATTCCAAGGAAAAAATTAGGACCCTGCCATTTGCCATAGTAGGTTTGAATTCTCCATGTGTTTCTATCATAAAGAACACAGAGTTTTAACTAAGCAGGGTAAAGTAATTTATGAACATCTGATGAAGAAGATGCAGTCTGACCCTCATTAGTATCCCCAGCAACACACCTCTCTGCCCAAGAGAACTGCAGAAAATGTGCACCTCAATAAAGCTCCCGATTAAGTGCTGTGAATAAAATGAAATATGCATGCAATTTCTCTTTTGTAAGCTGCTTTTGGAAATCCCCAAGATATCCTACCAATGGCCAGAGAGAGTTTACACTCTTTATGTTCTGGATAAAGAAGCTCTGATTTAAGATATACATACAGCATTGTTTATGTCTTTGTTCTGAAACAAAACGCATTTGGGAAGAAGGCTGAATCATAGCACAAAGGTGACTAATCACTGTTGGTTTTACACTGCCTTTTACAAATGGCATCGCCTTTTTCCACTATGCCTGGAGAAAGCATCATTCTCCTTTCATTGTGAAAATGACAGGGAAAGTAAGTGGTGACTCAGATGCCAGAGAAATCTGTTGTAAATATATCTTGTCGGAACAGTGCATATTAGTCTGAGATGTGGGTGCATATGTCTCTTTTCTTCTCAACATTCTTTGTAGTCTACAGTTGTTCTACAAAATTAATGGAGAAGCTCCCACTAAAGTATTTACAGCATCTTTCTTTTATGGCAATATTTTTTAACTGGGATATTGCTCCACCTAATTAATGATTAAGCAAAGAAACATTCTGCAGGCCAATGACTAAGAAGTAGTCTGGATAGACTTACAAGTAAAAAGTAAGTAGACCTACTCCTGATGTACATTTGTAGCACAGTAGACACTGAGATCCAGTTGATCCAAGCACTGTACAAACCCTGTATGAAATTTTAAAACCAATACCTTCTAAGAAGAGCTGAAATTTCAAGTGACGAAGATGTCTCTGTCTCAATGTCTTCTACAAAAAAGCTTAATGATCTGACCAAGTTCATCTAAGAGCTCTCTGGCAGCAAACTTTGATTTTTCTATTTCAAGTTTGGCTTCTTAAAGCACAAGATAATACTCCATCTACAAGTAGCACAAGTGCAAATTTTACCCAGAAATTAACAATTTAGGATGACTTTTCTCCCTAATGAACACTTTCCCGAGGGGGAAGGGGGGAAATCAAACTGTTAATTAGATGAACATTCTTACAGATAGCTAGAACCTGGAAGCAAACAACAGCCTTAAGTGTGACTACTTTGAAGTAATTTTCTTGTCTTTAGTGTGTTTGTTAAAGGTTACGGGAATCTCCAGGGCACAGCTCTTCTCTTTTTTTTAATGATGAGCTCAGTTTAGGGAATTAGCTAACAGTGGAGGTCTTGTTCTACTTCTCTTTTTCATATACTGAGTACCACTGCATTCTGGGGGCAGTGTCAGTGATGCATGATGCTTGAATTAAATGTCACCTTGGCTGAGGCCATATGTTTCAGACTAGACATTTAGAGATATAACCATCCCATTCACCTGAACAGTAAAAAAAAAAAGAAGATATTTAGATAGATTTAAATGACAGATTAATGTTAGAATGTGAGTGCTGATTATCCTGGACTTTATTGTCAAATTCCTAACTTTACTCTTCTGGTGAACTTACTTATGAGAGGAGCGACTCTGGGCCCAATTCCAACCTTTTTTATAGCAGTAAAGTCCATTTGTGGAATTTCAGCTGTCTAAATCTAGTGAGAGAATTATCTCTTTGTACACTTCAATTATTTAGTATTTACTTCTATCAAGACTATATTCTCAAGCACATGACTGTTATCAATTATCTTGCAATAGCCATGCTTCCTTCAGTGTAATACAGCACACGCTGATTTGTCAGCAAGTTAAGGGTTTCCTCTTCACTAGAGTGTTTGAAGGAGTGAAGAGGTTAATTTACAACTTCTTGACAAAGAGTGCCCTGAATGATTTAATATCAGGATCCCTAGGGGATCTTGTCCCTTAGATTCAGAGGCGTACCTTTCTTCCTTTGGGCAGGAGGGGGCTCAGGCATGCTCATATAGTTCTGCAGTATTTTCCTATCCCAGGTTGCTTTCTGCATACTCTGAGAGTCTGTGGGGAAAGAAGAGGTGGAGTTCCCTGAAGCCCGAGGAAAGGACGAGGTTCAAACTTCCCACCCTCCAGGTATGCAGGATGTGACAGATATGGGCTGGGCAGCCCAAGCTTCCATGGCCTTTCAGTTGTGACTTCTGTGGCTGGGGACCTGAAAGCGTCTTTAAATCATCCTGGAATCCAGATTATGGTCACGGAGATGAACAGATCCCAAAAGAGGCCTTTGAAAACTCTCTGCACCTTCATTTTTATCCACTTTAACCAGGTGAAATGAGAAGATATGAATTTATCCTTGATTTGCAGGTAGCCCTTGGATACTCATTTGGCAAGTAAGAAAATTTTAAAGCTGTATCGATGACTACCCTCAGTAGAAAGGCTAGATACTGCACTGACGTAAGAAGGAAAGCCTTTCACACCTCCTTGCTGGAAATGAAGGCCTACTTGAATGACATGCTAAGGGTAACTTGCCCTAGTTTGCCTCAGTCTACCACTAAATCTGTATGATTGTATAAAATCCCTTTATTCACTGATTGTTCACTTTCACCTTTCTTATTTACTACACCATTTCAGTGAGAGACAGAATTATTTCCAAGTGATACACTGACATGGCTACTCTATGTAAATATAGAGCCTTAACCCGAGCCTGCACAAACATATTACCTGCAGTTGCAGTAAATGCCTGTGAGGAGCTGTCACCCTGCAGCTCTGTTAAAATTTGTTTGTGGGTAAGTGCATACAGACACTTACTGACCACTGTGTCCTGATTTATGGAGATGCTTAGAGTCAAAGTGTAGTATCTTATTCTGATGATGAATGATAGAAAGACCAGTGAGAAAGAGGTGGAGACACTTCTGCACATGCGCAAAGGCTGACATACTATCCATAAGTCCTATCGCCTTTTTTCCCGATAATACTTGCCTACCACCATCAGTATTAACCTAGTCCTCATTTTAGATTGTCTTTAATATATCTCAGGTATTATAGGGATGCTCAGCTACAGCTGCACAGCTTGAGAGATATATTGAACTGCTATTTTTTATTTTTGAGTCATTTAAGACAAATAGAACAGTGTAGTTTTGGTGGGTTTTATTTTAACAGCCATAGGAGGTGATAGAAAAAGAGTGATCCCTGATTTGAAAAGGTTTGGAAAGCTTTTAATCATCTTCCTCTGTGGGATCTAAAGATTATTGCAAAAAAGAACTATGGAGTTCCATTACTATTTCTATAWCAATGTTATGTCAGTGTTAATCACAAAGAGTAATAGTTAATGGGGAAGAAGGCTCTGAGTATTGAACAATTTCAGCCTTTCCTTGGACAGTATAGTATGGCTTGTGTGTGTGTGTATATATATATATATATATAAAAACTAAGGCATTTTAACACTCACACCTTTTAATTCCACAATTAAATAATCCAAAATGTATGGGAGGCTCTCATGACAAGTACTTCTCTTTCTTCTAATTCTCCTATTTCTTATTTTCCTTAGCTATCCAAGGATAAGTGCAGCTGGACATGGAGAATAGGAAAGAACAGTACATTTTCCCAGCCTATTTATGTACTGGAGAAAACTTTCCCGTGTAAAAATAAATAACAAAATTAATAGACCCATAAAGGCTTTGTGAAAAACCACAAATCAGGAAAAACCAATCTGCTCTGGTATTACTGTTTTAAACCTGTGTGAAGTTCCCTCTGAAACTGGGAGAATTTTTAATTTCTTTTGCTGCATCACAATGCTACTTAAATGCCTGGGAGTTGAAATAAGGACTTTGTTCCCAGAACTGGCCATTGGTAACATACAGTCTGTGCCCAAGACCACAGGTTAAAATAATAGACTGGGGAAAAAACCTGTTACTATTCCTCTTTGACAGAAAAGAATGAATTTATCTGTCATCAGTCATGAACCCTGCAACAGAAACTGAATGTAAGTCTTAGTGCTGTGATTCATTTTTCTGGTCAGATAAAGAAAGGAATAAACTTGCAAATAAAGGCCTGAAAATACTGAACTGTGTTACCTGGAGTAATCAGACTTCTTCTGAGGGAACTGCTAGAAAAACAAATTTCAGTGTAATGTCAAGGACTCTCTGAAATCAAAAAGTGTTTTTACATTTAGAAATCAGGATCTTTCTGTGGGTGAGTGAATATATGTATGGAAAGGAAAATATTTGGGCAAATGTTAGAGAATTTCTCAAACTCCATTTAATATAATTTTTTTTCCTTTATTCCTTTGGGGCAGAGTTTAGTGCTCAAAGTTTCTTAAACATTTCAAAGTTGATTCTTTAATGTTTTGTTCTTTTCCCATTTGTATATGTTAACAGTATGTCACGTCCCGCCTGTGCGGGAGAGGTGACTCAGATTCGCAAATTCCCTCGGTATGGCTTAAGGTGAAACGACACTMAAGGTCTGTACATAAGCAAAGACTTTTACTCTATAGCTAGGCTCATTGGTAAATAATTGGATAACAGAAAAGCTTGTCGCTCGCCACTGAGGTGGGAGTTTATGAAATAATTGGGTAGCAGAAAAGCCTGTTGCTCACCACTGCTGCGGGAGTTTCTGCCTTGCGTTACTTACTAGGAAAAGGTAAAAGAACACAAGGAAGAGAGAAGGAGAGAGCGAGAGAAAGGAAGAGAGATAGAAAGAGATCACCGCTCCAGGCTCCAGCGTTGGTCCAGCCGACGGGGGTCTCTGGTCCGCAGGAGCGCTCCTTCAAAAGTTCCCGAAACGAGTCCCARGTCCCCAGATCGAAAGTCGAAAGAGAGAAGATTCCCCCCCTAGGCACTTGCCTTCCCCTTTTATGCCCGCTGTTCACTTCAAACTGCCCCTCTGCTACGGGGGTAGTTTCGTAGTTCGCTTCTATTGGTTCTTGTGTGCCTCGTCTTCACTTAAAGTCACAGTGTCCTTTCTTTTTCCTGCGCATATTCAGTGGGGAAGGGGCTTTGTTGGGTAGGGGGCTTTTCCTGCTGGTGGGTGGATTTTTTAGTATGCTAATTAGGATAGTTCACTCAGTTCAAGTAGTTGTTTCTTTGGTTTTATCAGTAGTTCTTGTTTTCTTAACACTTATCTGGATACTCCCTTATTTGGCCGACTTATGGTGTCATCATATTTCTTCTCCCAAGGCCAGACCCAGTTAACTCTCTGCAGAGCAGCCTTCCTGGGATTCACCGTCCCTCAGTCTTGTGAGTGTTTGAGACATTCCTCGGACAGGCTCAGGAGATCTCCACCCCTGCTCCCTTATCAAGTTTTGTCTCCTGTCGCTGGAAAACAGGTCTGTGTTCCAGTGGGTTACAAGTTGGCCTTGGTGTTAGCTGCCAGTTGGTCTCTTACACAGTACCACTGCTGTCAATTGGTACAAGCTATGTGGAGTAAGATATAATTCCAGTGCTGCCCAGCATGTTACAAAGGTTATTGTTAAAAAGCCAACATTGATCCACTGTAATTGAATCTCAGATAATATTACCACTGGATCAATGGTTGACATTTTAGTGACAGCCATAAAACTCTAGCACACTGTTTGAGAAATATGTTGCTAACCCCCTGTTCTGGGCAAAGTATCTCTCAGATACTATAGTAGTTACCTTTAGATAACAAAGATTTTTTCATCTAATTGCTGTACAGACCTTTAGAAGTATTAATGCTACATGGAAGAGTGGCACTCAGTTTTACCGCTGCTCAGAACACCTTGAGTCCACCTAACTATGTTACTAAAAAAGATTTTGGAAGGAAGAAAAACTTCATGCTTTTAAGGAACCATAGCTGTTAAGGAAGTCTCCCATTACTGAGATTAGAACAAGATCTTCACAGTAAGGAAGTGGTCTCACAGCTATTTGGACTCGCATAATTTATGGCAACAGTGTCGGCAACATCTAGGGATGGTAGATACTGGGGATAAGAGACCTGAGTAAAGGAACCATGCTTCAAATCCAACACAGCAATTCTTTAATTCTTCTACTGTGTTTATATTTTAAAGGGAACTCACTGATTTTATGGACATTAATAATTCTGGCATTTGTAACCAGAACACCTAAAACAGGGTGATAAAATCTTATGTATCAGTGTATATTTACAGGTAAAGAGGTAAAGAGTGGTTAGTCAGGTGAAGAAAAATGACCTTGCATTAGAACATAAGATAGTAATTATTGCTATTGGCAATGACAGAAACATAAGACTTGATGATTCAGTGACCTGATAAGGTAAGAAATTATATATTCCAAGAGTTTATTAAAGAACTTAGATCTTTTCATAATATGTCAAGCTTAGCCACTGTTAGGTTCTAGTGACTGGGAAAATGAAGAAGCAAATCAAAAGTCTTTGTTATCCATTCAGTTGTACCTGCATAAGATTTCATTTCATTTATACCATCCCTTTATCACAGCAAGAAAACAAAGAAACAGGCAAGCAAAAAAGCAACAAGAACCATGAAATAATAAAAGAGTGTCGTGGTTTAACCTGGCCGGCAGCCAAACACCACACAGCCGCTCGCTCACTC
>JAYKAV010000682.1:40697-52876 GCA_035582835.1 Phoebastria nigripes | reverse complement strand
GCTGCTGTCTGTGTGTGCACACCGGCATATGTGCACCCCCGGGGGGGAGCAGACAGCAACAGACGTGTGCGTGTGCGTGTGCGTGTGCACGCGCATCGGCGTGTGTCCGTGCACGCGCCCGTCGTGGTCATCGGCGTCTGCGTGTGCCTCGGTGTGTTCCTGCAGGTGCACGGGCGTGCACGCACCCCGCGTGCCTGCGCCCGTGTCTGCGCACGCCCTCGCATGCGCGCTGACGGGCGCAGCCCTCGCTGCGCACCCGCCCGCCCGTGGCGCTTCCTACGCCTGCACGCGGGTGCCCCGCTCCCCGTGCACGGGGAAGGGCTGAAGCGGGGCGGCGAGGGGGTGCTGGGTGCACCCCGAAGCTTTGGGAAGCCTCTGCCCGCCTTATCGCAGGGAGCGATCGGGATCTGCCTCCGCCATCCCTCCTTCCTCCTCTCCTCCATCCCRGCTCCCTTCTCCTCCCTCCATCTGGGAATTCAAGGGCCGAAGCCGTGCAAAGACCCGTAGCCGGGCGTTGCAAGGAGCCCTACGAGGGCCGTGGCACGTCCTACGCCCGCCTGGCCCTCCAGAACAGCTCCTGCTGCCCGGATCCCGGCTCCCAGAAGAGCCGGTCTTAGCAGCCCTGGGGCAGGAGTTACCCAACCCGTCTGCCTGCTCCCTGCTGCGCTTTCCCAACCAGTTCTGAGCAGCTCAAACCCTTCACGGCTTTACTTTATAATATTTCTTTCTAAGTGGTCATTTACATCATTTTTCCAAGGAATTGAAACTCCATTTCAAAGGAAAGAGAGAGCGGGGGGAGAAGCAACCGAAATAGAGCCAGAGAAACGGAGCCGAGACAGCCCCGCCGCCAGACTCCTTCTCCTGGGTGCCCCAGTCCCGCCGGACCCTGCCCATCCAGCCCGAGTTCATCCAGGGTTTCGGTTAAAACCCCGTATCGGCAGCTGACGTTTTTGAACTTTTATCGGTGCGCCTGCACTTCAATTCACCCTCTCATCCAGCTTTTTTGCTAAATACCCAAATTCTCAGTGGTTAAGACGAAATTAAAGCAGCGTTTAGCCTCAAAATAGCCGGGCACATCTGTCCGCCTTCCCCATCTGCTGCCTGCCCGGCTGGATGAAGGAAGCGACTGTATGTGCAAAATGAGGGGTCTGTCTCGTCCCTCTGTCCCACTCAGAGCTCAGTTCACCTCTGCAAAATCAGTTTATTCAGGGAGGCGTATTCCCCAAGACGCAATTTATTTGCTGGATAACAGCCTAGTCAAGAAAAGGCAGGAGGAGGGGGTCTCCGGTCAACGCATTCCTCTCACTTGCTTTTAAAGTGATTTTTTTATTTAAAATGAGTTTTTCTAACACGTTTCGTAAGTCCTTTCATGTAATAAACCTCAAAATCTAAATCTTTTCAAGCCGTCCCTCCCAGCTGCTTCCTGGCTTCGTATGGGCTTGTAATAATCTATCGGCATTTAATGCCGCGTTCCTTAGCAAAAGGAAATGGGCTGATTGCAGGGATTGAAGTTACAACCGGCTCTAATTTCTCTAATGCGATTCTTTAAAGACGAATGACTGCGGTAATGACAACGTCGGAACTTGAAAGGAAGGGCCGTGCCCAGCAGCCGGAGCATCCCGGAGTCGTGGGACCAGCTCTGGATGCAAGCGGGAACAACCTGACCCACAGCACRGGGAAAAGCCCCCTGGACTGCTGCTGCCCCGGGGGCTTGGGGACCCCCAGGAGAGAGCGAGGGTAATATCCCCCGTTTATACTGGGGAAACTGAGGCACGGATCAGGATGGGGATAGAGGAATTGGGAACCAGACCCGACGCATCCGATTTTTTGAGGCCGCTGTGCGGCACGGAGCAGCCAGGTTGATCTGGGAGCTGGACCCGCTCCAGGGGAGGCATTAATTCATCTTAGATCACCTGCCCCGTGATTCATCACTCCATCGGTGCTCTACATAGTTTCCAACAACGTTTCATTTGACACACACACACACACACATACACATCCCAAACGAACCCATCGGCAGAAGAATGACACCGGTGACCATTTATTTACTTTGCCTGGTCACCCAACGCACCGGAAACCTTGAACTTGGTCGGACCCAGCCCTTGCATGGGGCTGGGAATAGAAAACCGGTCCGAGAACTTTTCTTTCTTCGGCAGCTGTGGGAGGGAACGCGTGACCTTGGGGCTGAGCTCGGCAAAACAGCCTTTCCCCACCTCTGCAGTGAGGGATGAGGTTCGTCCATCCCAAACCGCTCCGCAAGGTGGAAGGAGAGGGGAGGATTGTGCCCCATCTGGGCTGGGGGGGCTGGTGGGAAGCCATCCGTCCGTCCGTCCATCCTACCGCTGCTCCTCTGCGGATGCTCATAACCCCGGAGTTGACGTCCAACCCASCCATCCTAAAATGTCCAGCCGCATCCCAGGGCCATCCTTCCCCGAGCAGCCAGCCCTCCCCAAAATGGCCGGAGGGATTCCCCGCGGGTCAGGAGGGGACCAGGAATCCGGGTGCCCGCGGGCTGGGCCACCCTGAGCTTCTGCGGCCCAGCCTTCCCACCCCGCACAACCAGGCTAATCTCTATTACACGGACGGAAAAGGGGAGATTAAATTAGATTAGATGTAGCCGCCTAATTTTAGCTTCCTCACGTGTTACAGGCGCCCTGCTCTGGCTCTTCCCTTGCTCTCCTTAAACCTTTCACTCCCCTCAAAGCCATGGGGCCACCAGCCAGGACAGGAGGAAACCAAATGGGGTTTGGCTGGGAAGTGGTACCCAGCGGCGGGTACATGTGATGTGCGGGGGGCACTGGCGGTCACTGGACCTCTGCCGAGAGGGGACCAGTGGTGATGGCCACCCTCCACTGGTGATGGCCATCCTCCGCTGGTGATGGCCACCCTCCACTGGTGATGGTCACCCTCCGCTGGTGATGGTCACCCTCCGCTGGTGATGGCCACCCTCCACTGGTGATGGCCATCCTCCGCTGGTGATGGCCACCCTCCGCTGGTGATGGCCACCCTCCGCTGGTGATGGTCATCCTCCACTGGTGATGGCCACCCTCCACTGGTAATGGCCATCCTCCACTGGTGATGGCCATCCTCAACCTTGGGAGCATCTCCATCCCCGAGCAGCCTCCCCTGCCCGGGAGGATTTTTATAGTGGGAGCCTCAGCATTGGCAAATCCAGTTTGCCCCATCCACGCCAAGCTTCTGCCGCTGCCTGTCCCTCTGCCTCCTGCCGAATTACTGTGACGTGAGGTTGACGTTTGCTCTCCGCTGCCTGCCCTGACCTCCCTTGTGGCGGTGCCAGCCATAAGCTCTTGGCTTATCCAGCCGCCAAGGAGTCTGCCAGCTCCATCAAACATCTCCTGATCCGAGGGGACATCGGATCCCCCATGGGACCAACCCGGAGTGCCCCAGGATCAGCTCTGCAATGCAATGGGGAGAGGAGACGTCTGAGCCCCTTGCATTTCCATGAGCTACACCGTCCCCAAAGTCCCAGCAAGGTCCCCAAACCCCAGAGAGGATGCCAGAGCTGGCAGGAGCCCTGGCAGGATGGATGGTGTCCCCAAAAGCTGGCATGACCAAACTTACGGAGAGCTGGGGGTCCCTGGGGCTGGCAAGGGCTGTGCCGGCCACCGTGCAAGCCTGGCACACCTCTGAGGTCAAAAGTCCCGGCCAGGACACAGGACCTTGAGTCACGCTGCCCTGGGATGAATAACTCCCGCGTGCGGCACTTTCTCAATCGCAGCGGAAAGAGGCGGTTTCTCCAGCGTCCCCCAGGCGCTTTCCCAGCCGTCGGCAGCGGCAGAGCTGGGTCACCGCCACGTCCCACGGCGTGGGGCGAGCGCACGTCCCCGGTGCCACCGAACCAGAGCTGGGGCATGAGCGGGGCGAGCGGCAGCGGGCAGGCTGCTGAGAGAGCAGGCAGCAGCAGGCAGAGGGGATGCTCGGTGCCAGGGGCTTTTCCCTCGCCTCCTCTGTGGGACCCCCTGTGCTTTCTCCCGGAGCTCTGGGTGCAAGCAAGCCCGGGGGATTTGCAGCCTGTGCTAAGCGTGCAGGTGCTGCTTCTATTTCTGATCCAAAGAGTTGGGATGCTCAGAAGATCCCCTGGTTTTTCCCCTGCTACACCAGGCTCCTAGAGCTGGGTTTCAGGGGGTCCCATCCCGGAGCGTGCCAGCAGCAGGATAACCCTGCCGTCACCCAGGAGCCCCGAAACTCCCCTGTGCCACGGCCTCACCCAGCCCAGGCTCGGTGCAGGGTCAGCCCTCAAGCCCCGGCTGGCAGAAGCCAGGAGCACGKGGGAAGTCTCCGGCTCTGCCGGGATGCTGGAGGGAAGGGCCACGGAGGCGGCAGCCTGGCAGCAGCCGGAGGTGAAGCACCAAGCTGAAGGCTCGGGGGAAGCCCAGGGACTGAGCTGGGGTCAAATCCCAAATGCAAATCCCGTCCAGGGCCTCCGCCTGCGCCCATCCCTGCAAAATCCTTCCCACCCAGCGCTGACGATCGGAGGAAATAACCTGAAACTTGGTGTTGAGGAAGACCTGGGTGCATGGCTATGGCAGGATCCCATCCTTTAGCCCTGCCGGGCTCGCAGGAAAAGCCATCGCGCGGGCAGGGACCAGCATCCACGTCACCGCAGCGAAGCCGCGTGCGGATGGACGCACCTCCCAACCCATCCTCGGTGTTTGGGTGAGATGCTGGCAAAAGCCATCGAGGGAGCAAGGAGCTGGGCAGCCTCTTAAAACCCAGGTTGGTTTGGGCATCTACCTCCTGCCCCTCCAAAAAGCCCAGCCAAAAGCTGACGGCACTACCGGTGGGCAGAGAAGGATTAAAACCCCACTGACCCCTCAAGTACGGAGCAATCCCTAATCCCAGCCCAGAACCTGGCCAGCTCTCCCCGGGATGCAGGAGCAGAGCCGGGCTCTCGCCTGGCCCCTTGCTCACGCACAAGCAGCATCTCGCGTCTCTCCCTGCAGGGAGGACCACGTCTCAAAGCCCCCACTCACATATTTTTCCTTCAATTCACTCCGCCGGGCAGAAAAACACCCCGAATATTACATCCCGCCTTGCTTCAACATCACCCTGCCTGGCTCGGGGCCAGAGGTTTGGGAAACAGCTCTCCTACACCCTTCCATGAATTATTTCACCAGCATCCGTCCCGTGATCCCCTGCTACCCACAGTTACTCCTCTTCCGACGAGCGGCAGGCAGATGAATTGGCCTCGCATCCCTTCCCACCGGGGTCATCGCAGCTCCTTAGCCAGGTACAAGGAGCAAAAAAAAACCCAAATCCCAAATCCAGGGAGAAAATCCCCTTACCTGGGTGAAGCCCTTGCCGTCCATCCCATCCGCCGCGTGCTCGGACGTCATCCTTGGAGCATCCGAGATGGTTTGCTGAGACTGGGACCTTGTGTCCCTCRGCAAGGCAGGACCGGGAGAGCTTTATCATCTCTGATCCCTGCGGAGGAAGGTCCTGCGCGTCAGCCCCGAGGTCATTGGCTGGGCACTGCGGAGATAAATATGGGATTTTAGCAGCACCGGTGTAATCCCGGAGCCGTGGGATGAGCACGACGGAGCTGCCTGGGATGTGATGCTTTGTGCACGGTGCTGGTGGGTTTGGGCTCCTCCTGTCCTGCACCGTGTGCTGTCACCCTCACCGACACCCCCCGCGGAGCATCCCTCCATGCCGTACCCGTTTGCATGGCAATAAATAGCAGCCAGATCACGGACCAGCCCATGGGTGACCCCCTCCATGTCCCATCCCCGTGGGGGGGTGACTTGGCTTGCTTGCCCCCAGCCCGAATTTCTGTGCAGACAGTTTTACTGAGGAATCTTCTCTCCTTTTTCCTGGGGAGGGAAAATAAAATGGAAAAATTAATGCTGGGATGGGATAGATGTGTTTGCAAAGGGGACATTTGCAGGGGCTGGAAGCTCCAAGCTGTGCCGGGTCTGTACGGTCCCAATCCTGGTAACACCCGTGGAGACCAGGTATCGTGCGTGTGCACGTGTGAGTGTTGCACGTGTGTGCGCACGTGGGGCAGGGACATGTGGCCACCCACATGGCTCTTACCCGGCAAAGTGCTTAATCAGGATCTGTGGGCATCTGGCGCCGCGGCGGCGGCGGCTCCTCCACTTATACAGAGCTTTGGGGACCCTGGAGCACCCCCAGCAACCCGGACGGGGGGGAAAAAGAGGGGGGGGAAGAGCCGCTGCGGTGGTCTGGCAGCTCCCATGTCTCTGTGGCTCCGTCCCTACATGACCGTGGGCACGCAAGTCCCCTCTCCCTGCTGCCGGAGAGGAGCTGCCAAGCAAAGAGGTTTAAGGTTGATGCACTTATTAATTCTATCAAACAGAGATTATCTGTCTCGGAGGGCCGGGCAGCACCGGCAATCAGTGCCGGCGTGATTATGCGGGATGGGCAAGGCAGAAATTGCCGTCGGGGAGGGACGGAGCTGCAGCCCCAGGTTTCCCTGTCACAGGTGGCTGGGCCGTGACGGGGGCTCGAGAGAAGGGGCAAGGCTCGTTTTTGGGGGAAGCAGGCTCCCTGCCAGGGCTCAGGCACCACCTGGATGTGCTGAAGGTTAAACCCAGCCCTAAATCTTAGTCCAGCCTCTAAGCTTGGCACCTTCCCTTTGCAAGGTGCTGCGCTGGTTGAGGAGAGCGAGGCAGAGCTGAGCCCCAGCCCCAGCCCCGTCCTCATCCCCATCCCTGGCCCTGTCACTGTCCCCGTCCCTGTCCCCATCCTCCTCTCCATCGTGGTCCCTGTTCCCATCCTGTCCCCATCCCATCCCYGTCCCCATCCCTGTCTTGGTCCCTGTCCCCATCCCATCCCCAACCCCATCCCCATCCTCCTCCCTATCCCTATCCCCATCCCTGTCTCCATCCTGGTCCCTGTCCCCATCCCCATCCCCAGGACACGTGGCCAACGGTGACAGCTCAGGACTAATCCAGACCCCAGCACGGCTGCCGGGGGCTGGCAGCAGCCAGAACCCCAACCCCACCGCGCTCACAGCCACRCCGGCTGCGATGGCAGCCGTGCCATGAGCTGCTCCCCCGGCAGCCACCTGCCTTGTGCCGGGGAGGGGGGGAGGTTTGGCAACACCTTCGGCTGATGGAAACTTCTTTTATCTCCAAAAATTCCTCTGCGCTTGGATGGGGAAAACTCCGGCTGCTCGAGGCTGGGATCCTCCCTCCACCGGCTGCCAGCTTTTACAAAAAGGCTTCTTCAAGCCGGGAAAAACAGAGCCACCTTTGTTCCGTCCCCGCTCCTATTGCTGCCGGCGCGGAGGAAACGTCACCGAGCCCTCAGCGCCGACGGCTTTACAATCCACCTCCTGGCACGTCCGCGCTGGGAATCTCCAGGAAAGGGAAAATATAATGAACTGTGAGCGTTGGGTGATGGGAGATGTGCCAGGGAGCGAGTGGGGCTGGGGCATCGCTGGGTGTCCCGGCAGGTATTTGCTCCCCCTCCCAAGTCCCAGCAGGACTTTAATTATTCTTTTTATTTAACCAAGCCGGCATCGTTTCATCTCCCACCGTAATAAAGAAGGGTCGGGTCGATGGGAGCCAAGCGATGCTGGACCCCACACCCATCGTCCAGCCGTTCCCACCCTGCTTGCACCGTCCCTGCCGAAATCCTCGTCGCGACCCGGCCGATAAACCCCGTTATTGTCCCTCCTGACTCATGTATAATTCAGCACATGGCGGGGGCGAGACTCTGCCCTTTTCCAGCGTGGGACCCCCTAGGGTCCTCGGGGGGTGGCCGGGGACCGTCCCCAACTCCCCAGCGCGGCACCTCCTGCTTTTCATTAAACCTCTTTTAACAAAGAGGCGATGGAGGAGCGGCTGGCCGGGATGCGGGCAGGACGGCAATGCCCCCCGGCCCCCCGAGGCATCGTGCCGGGAACTCGCCTGGCTACAATTCCCACAACGTCAACACCACGGCTGGGTGCGAAAGCAGCCTCCGGACTTTCCCTTACAAATACACCTTCAAATTTCTGGCTCAAACAGCCGGGTGAGCTGGGAAACCTTGACCGAGACGGAGCTCTCAGCCTCTTGCCGGAGCATGGTGATATTTTGCCAAGATAAGGCGTTCGGGAGACGCGGCTATGGATATCGCTGGCAGCGTTGATGGCAGCCAGCGAGATGATTTTATGGCTTTAATGGCAGGATAAAAGCTTTTAAGGAGGCCTCACCAGCCGTATGGCAACCTCCGCTCCCCCATTTCCCACACCAGCGGCTGCGAGTCCTGTCCCCGGGCACCTGGTACCCACTGGAAGTGGAATGGGTGGTCCCGATGCCAAGCCCAGCTTGACCCCCGGTGAGCTCGGGGACTGGGATCTGCCAATTTGGCAGCAGCCCCGTGAGGCATCCCAGCTGCAAACGATGCCACGAATTCCTGGGTGCAGCTGCCCGGCAGAGCGGGCGTCTCAGGACACGTTTGACAGCAAGAGGAGGAGGAGGGAGAGGTGGAAACGCCGGCCGCAGCTCCTGCATCCTCTGCCATGGCCGGAGGCGATGCCACCACTCCATAAAGCACCTCAAAGCATTTTATTAAGGCGCTCCCCACCCGTGGCCAGGATCCAGCCAGCAGCCCATCATGAGCGCTCACGGGTAGCACGGAGTCGGCACGAGGCCGGCAGCTCCGGCAGGGACCGGCCGCCTCCAAGACGTTTGGGGCCACGCCAAGAAAGATTGGGCTTAATCGCATGTCAACAGCTGCCCCGCGCCAGGATCCGGCTGCGCCGCAGCCCTGGCACCAACCCCCTTCCCTGACCTTCCCAGCACTGACCCGGCTGCAGTAATTAGAAACCGCCGGGTAATTTTTCCAGTCTCATGATAACAGCAAATGTCAGATCCCAACGGAGCGTCGGCATTGCCGGCCGGGCGGGATGGGGTGAAGCCGACGGGATGGAGTCACCCAGCTCCGAGGAGCATCCCCAGGGACGGCAGCCGGTGCTGGGGTTTTGGGACCCAAGCCCGGCTCTTGCTCCGGCCACGCTCAGAGCAGGGAAAATGAAAGGGATAACTGGGCACGTTTGAGCCTGAATGGTTAGAAAACAGTCTTGGCCCGAAGTGTTCCCAACGGACAAACCGCCCCCGGGCTGCTGTTTTCCGGGAATTCAGCCCTGAATGCTTCCCAAGCTCCCATCCCCACCCGGAGCTGCGCAGAGGATGCTTGGCCTGGAGCAAAGCAGGCTGTGACCCCGGCGGGGGGGGGGAGAAAGGGGGTGAATCCCCCAAAACTCAGAAATCCTGGGGATGCCCTAAGCCCAGGTTGAGGCAATTCAAGCCGTGATCCGAACTCGCCGGAGAGGCTTCGCTGCTGGAGGAACTCTGCCCTTTCCCCCCGGGGCCTTTCACTTCTGCTCTCGTCTGGCTCGTGCCAGCTCCGCAAGGCTGCTGTTATTTTTAGGGGGCTGTGTCCCGGGCCGGTAGAAGCAGAAAATGGGGAGGAAAAAAAAAGAAAATAAACTCCTGTCTGGCTTTGCAGCATCCTCACCCGCTGCAGATGCTCCCCTGCGCTTGCTGCAAGCAGGGGCTGATAACCCTGGTCCCTAAAAACTGTGACCCCTAAAAAACATGGTCCCTAATAACTCTGACCCCCAATAACCCCGACCCCTAATAATTTTGCCCCCCAGCTCTGCTTGCTTCCCTTCGGGATGAGACTCCTGCAAATCCCATTTGCACAAGCAACCCCCAAACCCCTCCGTCGCCCACCCCCGCGCCGCTCCCCCCACTTCCCATTTTTCCCTCGATTTTTAATCCACAAAACATCCAAACCGGGGCAATTTTCCCAGCTATAAAACAAGGGGAAAGGAGCAAACCCCGGCTGCCAGGAGGCAGGGGATTTCAGCAGCCCTCATTCCCCCTCGGATGCTTCCACCTTCGAATAAAAGTGAGCAGGCGTGCACAGACCTTTTTTTGGGGGTGGCTTTAAACCCACCTGCCCTCGGATTAATTTGTAAGATCCGCTCCTCCCCGATCGGGGCAGTAATAATGTGATTATCCAGATCTGGCTGTGGGATAGGGAAGCTCATTACAGAGCATTAAAGAGGGGAAAATTGGGTTTTCTGAGGTTCTATTAAAAGCTCGTTTGCCTTCCAKGCATCTCCGAGGCTCGTTTTGGGGCTCATTTGGGGGTTTCTTTGCAATTTCCTCCTCCAGCCTCGCTCTCCCTCTGGGTGAGGAGCAAAATGGCAGGACCCCGGTGCAGCCCGGGGATGGCTTTCAGCCCCTCCAAGTGCTTTCAGGTTTGGGGAAACTGAGGCACGGCGGCCACAGCCCTGCACRGAGGAACACATCCGTCCCCCCCGCACCCCATGGGGCACCCGCTCCCCACCGGCAGCCCCCAAACCACCCCAGGAAAAGCGGGGCGAGCCGCCTTGGAGGGCTTTTCTCCCCAAAAACACGGGAGGGGAGCGTGCAGGGAKGCTGAGCGGCATTTCGGGATGGGGGAAAATCATCCCGGGGATGGGACTGGGATGAGGTTCCCCCCACGGTGAATAACCCCGGGGTGACGAGGCGGCCGCCAGCCTCAATTTTTGGTGGGCAAAAGGGGAATTTTCCCCTTTTTCCGGCAGCCCTGAGGTTTCCAGCATTGCAGGGACTAACACTGCCATCTACCGAAAYGGCCCTCGCCGTTATTAAACCCCTCATATTTTTATTTTCCCCACCCAAAAGACCTTCCCACATTTTTAGGGACACACAAAGCCTTCCAAACCCCTATTTCTTCCTGAAGGGTAATGCCGGCTGCCCATCCCCGGGGCGTCAGGCCTTGGCCCCCAGAAGGGTCCCCCTTGTGCTCCTGGGGATGTTTTTGGGTCCCTTTTCGGGTCAAGCCTTCGTGGCTACCGGTTTTGGGGGCTCGGCCGCTGAGTGGGGAAACTGAGGCACAGCCCGAGCCCCCTCCCATCCCTGCACCTGCCCCACTCGTTAGTCCGGGCTGGGCCCCACCTGCAGCTCGTTGGGCTCCCAGGGTATTTAAGGGCCTTTTTTAAGTGTTTTCCCTCTTTTTGGGAGGCAGCGCAGCGGGGTGAGGCTGGGGTGCGGGATCTGTCCCTTCTCCAGGTATGGGGGAGGCCAGCGGAACCGGGGAGCGGCCGGCGGGGGTCCTGCTGCCCACCCCGGCCCCCGAGGTGCTGGAGAGGGTGCTGAGCCAGCGTTACGGCCCCCTGCCCCGCGCCGCCGCCATCGCCCGTCTGCGCAAGCACCCAGCCGGGGGCTACCAGCCGGCCGGGGACCTGGCGGAGATGCTGGAGCGACGGCAGGCGGCCAACGCCAAGGAGCGTGAGAGGGTGAGGGGACACCCCCCCMCCACCACCACCCCCAAAATCCATCTCCCACGGAGCTGGCTCCACGTCCCAGGGGGCTGCACGCGATGTCGCGTCGTGGTGGCACCCAGGGCCACCCCAGGGCTGCTCTAGGCGGGGGACGTCCAGCAGCATCACCCCGAGGTCGCCTGGCAGCAGGTTACGGGGTGGGGGGTGGGGGGGTCCTTTGCATCTGCATTTGGGAGGACCCAGTTTAATCCTAGGAGGGCCCAGTTTAAACTTGGGGGTACCCTGTTTAGTCCTAGGAGGGCCCTGGTTTAATCCTAGGAGGGTCCGGTTTAATCTTGGGGGACCCAGTTTAATCCTAGAAGGGCCCAGTTTAAATGTGGGGGTACCCGGTTTAGTCCTAGGAGGGCCTGGTTTAATCTTGGGGGACCCAGTATAATCCTAGGAGGGCCCAGTTTAAACGTGGGGGTAGCCTGTTTAGTCCTAGGACGGCCCAGTTTAATCCTAGCAAGGTCCAGTTTAATCTTGGGGGGCCCCGGTTTAACCCTAGGAGGGCCCAGTTTAACCCTAGGAGGGCCCAGTTTAACCCTAGGAGGGCCCAGTTTAACCCTAGGAGGGCCCAGTTTAACCCTAGGAGGGCCCAGTTTAATCCTAGGAGGGTCCAGTTCAATCTTGGGGGACCCCAGTTTAATCCTAGGAGGGTCTGGTTCAATCTTGGGGGACCCAGTTTAACCCTAGGAGGGTCCAGTTTAATCCTGGGGTGCCCTGGTTTAATCCTAGGAGGGTCCAGTTTCATCTTGGGGGGGACCCAGTTTAATCCTAGGGGGTCTGGTTTAATCCTGGGGGGACCCAGTTTAATCTTGGGGGGATCCAGTTTAATCCTAGGAGGGCCCAGTTTAAACTTGGGGGTACC